>JAOTRH010110523.1:0-47387 GCA_034768845.1 Heliamphora exappendiculata | reverse complement strand
AATTTTCAAACTTCAGCTGACTTCGTCATCTCGCGTTTGAGGGGGAATGTTGGAATATTAGATTTAGATTGATTAGATTGATTCTGGTTTGATTCTATTGTATCTCCTTTATTGTTTATCCCTATTCGCCTATAAATAGGCCATATATTGTACAATTTTACATAGACAGAGAATATAGAGTTATTTTCTCTTCTCAATTTCTTCAAAAAAGTGGTAGACTCCATTTCTAAAAGTGTATTGATATTAAAAAAAATTTGTCTTTCTTATGTAATGGGCAGTGATTAGCATGACCTACCATTTGTTTATTTCAATTGAAATAGCTTAGAAAATCTTATTTTCCTATGATTTTTGAACTATAAATAATACTTATGGCCTCGTTTGGCAACCAACTTTATGTCGAGCTTTTTGCCTTTTTATTTAAAGCCCAAAAAATTAAAAAGTCAATTAAAAGTCTTGTTTTATAACACAAAAGCTAAAGCCATTTAACCTTTTTGCTTTTTTTACATATATATATATATTTTTATTTTTTTAAAATATCATAACTTTTATTATGCACATCTATTTTTTATAAAAATTATATTTTTAAAATTTACTCATCAAAATCTATCAATTAATATCAATATTTTGGCTTAATGTCCTACTTTAAGCCAAACCTTTTACCTTACTGTTTTTTTTTTTTTTTTTTTTGACTCAAAGTCACCCCCAACGTTTTCTAACAGAATTTTTTTGTTTATTTGGTTTAAAGCAATTTTAAACAAATTTTTTTGCTAAAAGCCAGTTTGCCAAACAAGTCCTGCTTGTCTAGTTGATGTTTGGCTCTTAATCATGATCACTCTTTGCATGTGTCTTTGTCTTTGGTCATGTTCTATCAAGAACAGTCAGACTTTGAAATAGTACAATTCTTAGTACAAAGCTTCTTTTTGAATAATTCCACTTTGAGAAATTAGATTTATATTCTTCTGTTGCAAATCCCATCAGTCTTACCAAAAAATAATATGTATATATAGCTCGAATATATGCTGGGCTATGGGAAACCTGCAGGTATATATTGAAGTAGAGTTTGAAAATTTTGATAAAAATTTATAAATTATAGAAGAAGTTGTAATTGTTTTAAAAAAATTATAATTAATTTATAATTAAAATTAAAAATTAAAAATTAAAAATTATTAGCAATTACTTTATCAAACACCTATGTGTATGGACGTGAGAGAGAAAAAAAAATTAAATAGAAATCGTTGTGAGTACATATTATTGTTTTGGTGGTCTTGATAGTGAATTAAAAAGTTGGATGCACATTAAAATATTTGTTAATATTATTTTATTTAAAATATTTTTTACTAAGTTATTCAAGGCTTAGTTTGTGATAAAATAAAAATATTTTGACTTATTTTTTAGTTTTAAATTTTTTTTAATGAAAAATACTTATTTTTGCGGTTCATCTCGATGATAATGTGTCTTTTAACAACGACAAAAATTAAAAATCAAAGTGAGATTTTTTAATCAAAACCGACAAAGTTTACTAAACAAAAATAGGAGCAATAATTTAATTTATTGACTTATTTTTGTTTTTTACATCTTTCTTTTGACCAATTTCTTCGCTTTTTCCGGTTCATCTTCAACAAAGAATTTTAAAAATTAATTTCTTTGGTCAAATAATAAAAAAATTTAATTAAAATAAAAATAAACAAAATAAAATAAGTCAATAAGTTATTATCTTAAACAAAATCACAATATGTTGTCAATAATATATGATTATTGTTAAGAATTTTGATACGAGTCTAATTCGTTTTTAATTTAGTAAATCTGTGATAAATTATTATTTAAATTATTTATATTTTATTCGTTGATATTTTGACACTTGTTCTTTTGAAATTGTGATTTGATATTGCAGCGCAACAAAAAAGAGCAAAAAACGTCAAAAAACTGCAAACAGTATCATACTGCTCAACAGACTAATCGAGCGGTCCATCAAGTGGTCAAAAGTGACTTTCGGTATCTCAGGCTCTGCAACAAAATACTGTAACACAGAGTTCACCGCTTGAGCAGATAAAAGACCGCTCGAGCGGTTAGCGGCAATGATAGTTTTTAATTGCTGTCAACGGATTAGGGTTTTGGTAGGCGACTATAAATAGAACAGTTAGGGTTTCATATTTTGTGCTTCCTTGATATATTTATAATTCCTAGTCGCCAGAGAGCCTCCCACGATTACAATATACTCGCAAGGTAGTATACAACAACTTGATAATCTGTTAGCTTCTGCTCGTTTAAGCAATCATCAAATCAATCAAATCTTCAACGATCTGTTCGTGTTCGTGGAGCCACTTGAGAGGATTTTCAAGTGTTTAAAGTTTAGTGAATGATTCTGTCAACAGTTGAAGTCCAGTGGTAGATTTCAACGGTAATCAAACACAGAGTTGTTGTACGTAGATTCAGCAAGGATAGACTTACTACCAATGATTGCGGGTTTAACGTCGGGGTTGTAAAAAATTTTTGTAATCAATATTTGATATAGTGTTTGATTTTCTAAACCCAGAGTGGCCTCGTGGTTTTTACCAGGACTTGAAATTTTCATGTAAAAATCACCGTCCCGTGTATGATTGTTATTGTTTTACTTTATTATTTGTGTGATAGATTTGTTAACTTTATTTGCAGTGTTTAACTTCTTTAATTAAATCATTAGTGAAAATCAGTCTACAAACGAGATTTTTCAATACTTTTAGGGGTGGCTTGATTTTCGGAGGCTATAGGCGAGACTTGAAATTGAGGCATTTTATTTTAGAAATTATTTTTTCTACTTTTTGAGATGCAAGATTATTAGCTAGTTCTTATTGGAAAAAGTGGGTTTTGAATTAATTAGAATATGATTCTTAGCTAATTTTGAAGCTAAATATCTTTGGATTTGATTAATTTTTTTAGATGATTTCAAGTTCTAATTAGTTTATCTCAATGAGAAGAGTAATTATAAACTTTGTGGCATTCAAAATCATTAATAGGTGAATGATGAATTGACTTCAAAAGTGTGCCATTGAAGTTGGCAAAATGGTAGTAACTTTACCCAATCCCACATTAGTTGGGAGAATATTTGGGAAGTGACTTATATAAGCCAAGTATGACCTAAGGGGTGTGCCCCTTAGGAGTTTTCAATTTTGTGGATGGGGGAGGATCTATCCAACGGTAGGTTCGACCCAAATCCAACACACGCACGCTACCGCTACCCACCCGTTCAACCGACCAGCCAAGGTCTAGCCCGAGGCCGGGTCCGTGGGTCACAAGTTGTGGGTTTAAACGAACAGTCACCTGGAACACCTATTTATAAGTTATTCCAGCACTCATTTGATTTATTCAATTTTCGATCCCTGTTTCATCTGCATATCCTGAGAAATTTCAACACAAGCTTTGGTTTGCTGTGTGTGCAGATTGTTGTATTTCAGCTGCAGACGGCAATCGTTTTATCGTGGAGACAGATGCCCAATTCAACACAAAACACCGAAACGGGGCGCCATCTGTCTTATGGAGACAACGTTGAACGTTGGAATCGATTCTACTATTCATTGGTTCTGTAAGCCAGTTTTGTTTCGATTCAAATTGTACTTGCATTATTTTCTTTCTATTTCGGTTTTGCATTATAGAATACTATTTTGCTACTGGTTTTCGTTTACAAAAGCTTTTCTGCTATTTAAATCAAGATTTTATACTATAGTTTTATTTGCTGCTTATATAACGTTTCTGTTTTTAAAATCAGTGTTCGTTTTTTTTAATATACTATGTTAGTTTAGTTGTTCTGTTCTTATTTTATTTTCTGTTTTAAATCAGTTTTTTTCAAAATAGTGTTTTAGTTTGCTTATAATTTGGTGTTATTTTAATTAAAGTATTAGTATAGACAAAACAAATTTCATATTTCTGTTTTTGATTTTTTTGAATTTTTAATTTTTGGTTGCTGTATATTTTATACTGTTGTTGTTATTGTACCGATTTTTGAGAACCGATAGATTGTTGTATTTTCATAATATCAAAACCAACAATTCTTTATAATTATATATTTTAATATATTATTTTAATGGACAATGGTGCTAATTCACTTAATTTTTTTGTGATATAATCGATCTAATGTAATTTTATTAATTGTATTTTATTTGTAGGCCAAATAAATAATATACTTTTTGAACTTTGTCAATAATATTTTTTTAAAATTATTGTGTAATAGTTTAAATCATGAAATTCCATATTGGACCTAATTAATAATCTTTTTAAAAAAATTTCAATATGAATCACTTTTAAAGTTAATTTATAACCATATATATTACAAATGAATTTTATAAATTTAGGATCTTGTCGAGATTATGGCGTTATACAACAGCTTAATTATTCAGCCTAACAAATGAGTGTTGGAAAAAAATGATTAAAATTATTTTTTAATGTGAATAAAAATTAATTAAAGATGGTAATTAAATAATTACTATTTTTTAGATATATTCTTTGGTAACACCTATTTTGTATAAATAGCACACATTTTCGTTTCGTGACTATTTTAAATAATTACAAGTACGCATATATATAGGTTGCTCCGATCTTTTGGTTTTAGATATGGAATTTACATGGAGTACATTACATACATAATATTGAAATCCGTTAAAGAGAGTCTAAAATACTGTTATGTTCGTCGAACACACAAATTACAGTGCTTTTTTTGCGTTCAAAAAATTAAGTAATCTTGGGAGGTAGGCGTCCAAACTCGTAAACACCACTGCGATGGGCAGATCTACTTTAAGGATAGAGTGTGTTACATTTTTCTTTGTCTACTTGCATTATTAAATTCATATGATCTGTAAGTTTAATTTTACGATTTTATTTTATTTTATTTATCTCAAATGCACAAAAAATAGACATAATTTTTCCTACAATCTTAAAGCGGATTCTGTTTAACTTTTTGTGCATCTTATGTCGATTTCTTCTGTGGGTGCTCACTTTTGTTTACATTGAGACGACCAATTATTTTTACGCATACTGACCATTTTAAAGCGTTTCCTAATTAAATCGTTTTTTTATTTTTTTGGATATGCACGTGCTGTATAATTTTCTGTTATATATAATTTTTTTCGATTGGTTTTGGAAGATGTATTCATAACAGTATGGGTAGATGTTAATCCATGCATAATTGTCACATTCATGTTCTTAGAATCTGTTTTTTATAACCGGTTTTCAATGGCAGTAAACGGTTTGGATACCATTGTTTATTATTATTAGTGTAGTTTTGTTGGGGTTTAATAAATATGCATGGAATGTGTATATATATATATATATATAGCTTTACGTTCCTTTGGATCTGTTTGAGACAAGAATAAATGATTGATGAACTTTGCATCCATAATATAAATTAATGGATGATAAAATATCAAGTTGCATTTGGCCCAATAGTACATGTGTTTGTCACTAAAAGAGAAGTTGGGTGTTCAAACCATACAAGGAGCAAAGTGTGAATGTAATGGCTGTGTGAGTTTAATAGTTCAAAAATAAATAAATAAAAAGTTGAGTATTTGTTCACTGTTTATGAAGACGGTTTTTAATGGTGAATTGGAATTTTGGTCTTTAATTATTTTAACTAGCGGTTGGCACATGGATGTGTGTGCAAATATAGAGTAATTTAAAAAAAAAAAAAGTGATTACAGGTGATTTTTATATAAAAAGGGAAAGAGAATAAGTGTTTACTGTTGATTTTTGAGAGAGGAAGAAAGTGAGGAGATGGGGTAATTTAAGAATTTTGAAAATTTTACGGATTCAAAATGGAGGAACACCGAATGTGTGTTCTCTCTTTATAAGTTAGTATAAATATTTCCGTAGGTTGTCGCCTATCTTCTCTAGTTCTCGAAGCATGATACAAACCACTCACTCCTTAAGGACTTGTTTGGTTATGATAAAATATTGTGACGGTTTATGCTTCGTGTGTTCGCTGGCTCTCATTGTAAGGCTTTGCTTGGTTGTGAAATAATATTTTTATGACTTTATTTGATCTTGAATGCTTGTATGAACTCCCATTCGAGTGAGTGTTGTTTGTTTTAGTGGACTTGAAATTAAAATTTTAATTTCACATCATTTTTCTGAAATATGAAAAATCTAATTATAATTGTCTATGGCATGTTTTATTGCAAATAAATTAAATAAATGCTATTAATTTGTGAATTTATCACAAATAATTTGTTCCATGATCTGAATTTGATTGACATTTTATGAAAACATATTTTGTCACTTACACGTGTCTTTTTATATGCGAACATTGATTATAGTGATTATTTGCATATTTAAAGAAAAATGTTCCGATATTATATTTGTTTTCAAATTAACATTTTGGAGATTGATTTGATTAAGATACATGAGTATGTATTTTGAGTTTTGGACTATATTAATCCTTTTTTAAGGATGACGGGCTTAATTTGGTTGTTAAACTTAAATTCAAGTTTGGATTAAATAAGAATCCTAATATTATTTTTAAGACGTAACGTATTTGATTTTCACCTAAACACGTGTGAATGCCTTATAATTTGATAATTAAATCTTTTTTAGATTGAAGGACACGTTCAATTCTAGTTTTTAACGTTTAGTTATTCTTAAACAATTATGCCCCACAAGTTAACTATTAAAATTAGTATGTAAATTTAATTTATATTGTAGTGGGTATCCATTTGTTTGGAATGATACATGGTCATCATTGCACTAACAATCAAATTATGATTTAGAAATGCATTTTTTTTTACACTTGTAAAACTAGAGAAATTTATCATTTGATAAATGAATTATGAGGGTTTATTTCTTGAAATTGAAAAGAAAAATTTTGTGAATCTCTTATAACGAGAGAGATGGAGTGAATTACTGTGGCCACTAGATTATGAATTTATCATAATTATGCATTAATAGTTACGACAATTATATTTGTTCGTGAATCATGTCATAAATTTTAGAGATCACGATGATAAATTTTGAGTTACCACAAAAAATGTGAGAACCATAAAATAGAGGGTAAATTGAATACATGTTGAATATCTGCATACTTAGAGGTACAGTTATGTCATAGAATTCATTAAATTAAATGTATATAATACGGTTGCTTTAAACAAAGCATGAGAAGAAGAAAAATTACTTCAAAGTGATGATATTCCAATGTGATTACACGAGTGTGCCAATCAATTGCAATTATTAATTGGAATAGAACAAAATAATGTGTAACTGTAAGTCTTGGCATAATCGTCATAGACACAATATCGTAAAACAATTACTCTGAAATTAAGCTATCACTATTGACTATATTAGGTTAAAAGATAATATCACGGATTCGCTAAACCAAAAAATTGTATAGAGAGTTAGTTGAAAAATCATCGAGGGAAATGAGATTAAAGCCTATTACGTAAAAGTCTATACAATGGCAACCAAACTTAGCTGACTGGACATTTTAAGATCTAGATTCAACGGGACAACCGAATTGTGGAAGATTGAAATATCACTAAGGAGAATTTCTCCCACCAATTCCTATGATGAAATAGTGATCCTGTAATATTGTTTAGAATAAGCTTACTTTTAATGATTCTTATACCTTAGAAATTCAAGTGAAGTATAGTAGGATACTCTTAATAGAAAATCACCTGTATGAGTGTGAAGTGGGATCGCTTTTACGAGAATCGATAAAGTTAAATTTTTTAGAACACTCATGAATATTAGGACCTGCCCAGGGCAAAAATGGGCATAATCGTGAGAACAAGTAACTGTGTTAGGGTAAATTTTGTGTGACATTCTATTGTTTTGTCTTATACTAACGGTTGAATAGTTCAAGGCATCACGTCCACTAATTAGCTAGTAAATCTAATAGTTTATCATATGGAAAGGTTCAAAGCAAAAAATCACCTATCCTTATACAGAAAATTTTTGCTTGTACTCTCCTTGTGTTTGCATTGTCATTTGCATTGTCGATCCAATCAATTTTTATTTATGTGGGGAATTGTTAAAAAAATAAATAAAATTATTTTTTAATGTGAATAAAAATTAATTGAATATGATAATTGAATAATTACTAATTTCTAGATGTATCTTTTGGTGGCATCTATTCAGTATGAATAGGCGCACATCTTCGTTTCGTGACTATTTTGAATAGTCACGAATACATTTATATATAAGTTGCTCATATTTTGATTTTAGATATAAAATTTACATGTAATACATTACATACATAAAGTTGGAATCCATTAAAAAGGAGTACAAAATACTGTTCTATTCACCGAGCACGCAAATTACAGTGTTTTTTTTTCTTTTGCGTGCGAGAGATTAAATTATCCTAAGAGACAAACGTTCGAACCTGTAAGCACCACAGCGAGGGACAAATCTACTTTAAGGACAGAGTGTGTTACGCGTGCCTTAGTCTACTTGTATTATTAAATTCATACGATCTGTAAGTTTAATTTTACAATTTTATTTTATTTATCTCAAATATACACAATTTTTTCTATAATGAGTTGCTCTAAATACTTTGAGAGTACTCAATAATTGCCAATAGAAGTTGAAAGTACAATTTTCTCCTTAATACGTGCACGTGACTGTGTGTTAGTGCAATTTAATGGGCGTTATAAGCACATCAGTTTCTTCAAATATATTTGGAAGTTGTCTATCTCTATATATTACATAATCATCGTTATCATTAATGTTTTGAAAACAGAATCGTTGAGCAAATCAAAAAAAAAACGAGCAGATGGATCACCGGTTCAATCGAAATCGAACCGTAACGTCATAATTATATCATTAATAATTTTTAAAATTATAAATATTAAATAAAAATAACATCTAACTCATAATTCAAATAAAAAAATAAAAATATCTCATGATCTAAGCATAATTTTAATTAAATAATTAGAATTTCTAACAAAAATAATTAAAATAAGAGCAAAAAGAAAAATAAAAAAAATAAAAACAAAAGGCAAAATTGTTTTGTTACGGACACTGAGCAACACAGCATTAAAAAAATTAAAAAGTGAAGCAAGCAAGTTAAGTAATAGATGATGCAACAGTGTGAAATAATTAAAGCCAATAAAATAAAACAAGAAGACGAAGCGCCGTCGAAACCACAAGAACAGTGAAAACACTGAAAAGTGAAAAGTTCTGTGGGAGAGAGATTGGGAGCAGGACCTTTTGAAAAACTTTAAGTTGAAAGAAATTAAAAAAATATAAATTTTAAATTAAACACTTAAACAGCAGGAAAATATTAGAACCGATAAAAATTCAACTGGTATCGATTCGACCGGATTACCGATTTAATTGTGAGTTTAGACAATTTTCATTAAAACACCAATTTTTATACTTATTCGGTTTATTGGGTTTGATCGAATTGTTAACCAAGTCAATTATCGATTCAACCGATTGAACCGACCGATCTTATCTAAGTTTTAAAACAATAGTTACAGCCTTCTATAAGTTTCTTATAACAGTAATTGTACATACGTGCATAGATAATGAATGATTTAATTATGAGAAGTTAAAATTTTTGCTCTTATTTTTTATTTATATTTAGTCAGTTATCCATTTGTACAATTCCCGGATGATTTGTTATTCTTTTAGTAGATGGTAGCATTTTTAATATTACATGGGATAAATACTTTGATGGGACATTTGTTTTTCATGACACGTCTCTCTCTTATATTTACTAATTAGCTCTTTTTTTTTTTAATTCAAAATTCAATCTCTCTCTCTCTCTCTCAAATTTAATTTTTTTCTCCATTTCTTTATTTTTAACTCAATTTTTCTCTTTATTTCATTCCTTATCAAAAATATGATTTTAAAATATGTGGATCCATACAATTGTTCATAAAATATACTAATGGTTAAAAAAGTTCGCGATATCGCCCTTTGTAATGGAAAGAATTGTAAAAGAAATCTCGAAAAAAATTATGTTGCACTCCTGCAATTCAATGATCTCGGTGACTTGACAGTCAAGATGAAATATTAATTTTTTATATTTGTTAAATTATATATATATATAAACACTCCGGCTAAAATGGAATTGGGAGCAAGAGTTGTTATAAATACAAATTTAGTTGATTCAGTATCTGATAATTTGACAGTAATCGTTCATTATCTTAAACTCGTTGATTAGTTAATGCACGCAAAAAAAAAAAAAGAGGTCAATTAGACATTGTTAGCTATATGATCCAGATACATTAGTTTTACAGTTTATTTTTAAAATTTTATAAGTCAATCAATTTTTTCAAAACAAGTATGCTCCGATCATATTTGTAATAATATCCAATTGATTTGATTTTTTGTACGAGTTACCTACTCAATAAGTTTAAGAAAATAAACAACTTCGATCAAATTATGAAATTCTAAATTAACTTATTTTGCAACTCACAACACGGCTATTCACAGCACGCTTTTCATGTCCCACTAAAATGAGCTTATAAAGATATGCAAGAATTAATGAAGCATATAGTTGTGCAGTTATAACGATTTTGAGTCCATAAGCAGATGAACGTCCATATCTACTACAACTCTTAATCATTTATATATTAATTAAGTCAGATATTAATTTACGTGAAAATGTGGGGATAGTTTTCGTGAAGAAACGAAGGCGTGTGCAGAGGAAATTAGGGACCGTTTGGTCACCAATATTCCCAGATTACTAAAACATTAATTTAATTTCAAGTTCCATTCACAATCAGAAAATATTAGGTGGTCTATATTTCTTGTAATTTCTATCAAAACTACATATTTATGCAAAAAAATAAATATATAATTTTTATATGAATATGTAATTGCAATAATTCGAAGTTATTGATTCTAAATCACAATAATAATTACTTGATACAAATTATGCATGATATACAGTGAATTTTTATTTTGCCGCTGCATGTTCTTGTTCCGTTGTTGTGTATCAATGTTTACAAAGCATAAGAATAGTATGTTTTTTTATCGTTTTTTATTAATATTTTTTTATTTGTTCTATTATTTGTAATTCTTAATTATTAGTGTTACTACTTTAAAGCTTAGGAACTATTCTCATTTTTGTTATTTTCTTTGATATTTTTTTTATTTTTACTTTGTTCAAATAAGAAATAAAAATAAAAAACATTTTTCCCGCGTCATTTCGTTGTCATTCCCGTTTACTATTGATTTTCCCCAAACAAAATAATTTTAAAATATTACAAAAAATTGGTAGCATATACTGATCTCCTCTGAAGATTGTACCTAATAAATAAGTACTTTTGTAGTTTAGATAATTACAATTTTTTTCCTAAACCATTAATTGCGTATATATATATATATATATATATATATTATTGTTATCATTTTATTCTTGTACAGAGAGAAATGAAAAAGGTTTAACAAGAATAAAATTAGTATATTAGCATTTTATCCTAAAAAATTACGGCGCGCAGGTTTATATGAAGATCACCGTCTTATCAAAAATTTATCAATTTATTTATTTATTAAAGCAGCTATTGGTAGATTAGGTATTAAATTATTATAAAAAAATATTAATTTTCTGCCTATAGAAATTAAACACACAACTTTACTGCATATTTGCTATCTTGTGAAGAGGTCAATTAGAAATTTACAGTTCATCTTATTTGTGTAAGTAAAATTGATAGATGTATACGTACTAAAAATATAAATAATATATCTTTAATTATAATTGTTCAAGTATTGAAATGAATTTGTATTTACAGAGTAAATCTTCTAACTTTATAATCTCATTTTTATAAAAATTGTTGATGGATCACATACATTTTGTATATAGATTAGGTTAGGAATCCCTCTTTATTTATAGGTAACGATACTCTTCCATCAAGAGTTACCAATTGCACATATTCATAATAGGTGCCTATTCACAAAAGATGTGACTTTTCACCAATAATTATTATATATAATAAGTATTTTCTTTTATTCACCACTCATTAAATAATACAAATAATTATAATACCTATATGGACCATATTTAAATTTTCTCTAATAAAGAAATTCCTACATTCTCCCACTTGAGTCACATAGGACTTCATAATTTAATGAGTGATAGTAACTGAATAGAATTATTATACCACCCACGTCATTTATGGCGAAATACTTCCACTCAAATAAAAAATTCTACACATGAGTCGTAACGATTATACTATTAGAAGTACTTCATTCCATGTATTACAATGTATAGTATTCTCTAAACGTATACTTTATAAGTTATTTAAATTTTATGAATACGCTACTAATTAGCTATTCAGGTTCCACTTAATACATCACAACGGATAAATTTATACAAAATTTTATGCGCACGCTTCTTTTATTCTCTAAGAATTTTTAAATTATGTATAAAATGAGCCATTACTGAAAGAAATTAAATACATGATGGCTAAAAAAGTTACATAAGTATCAATGACCATTGTACCATACTGTCGACAATCTTTTAGTCATGAAATTCATAATCATTAGTTCAAATGCTTTATGCTCAATAAACACTTTTTATTACTCAGCATTCTCTCTCATAATGAGGTACTCTACGTCGACAAATTTCTTTCGACATTTATCCTTATTATTCTTAGAGTACAAAATTATAGCCGAATTTTCATGAGGTTCTTTAATGGTCTCGACCAAAAAATCGACAATTTTAAAATTCATAATGCACGTGTTATGATTTCATAACTCCAAGTTTGAATAAGTTTATAGTTCGTGTTCTTAACATGTACCTCATTTCTTTAGTTGCAGCTTTTAATTATTTCTAATTGAATCTACTTATTCGCAGTAGATGCTACTATATATGCATAATCACACATTAACAAATGTTAATCCAAACGTAACCAACTCTAAAAAAAATGCTTAAAGTAGAACTTTAATTATATTAAGAACTATAAAAATAATTTTTACTCCCATTAATATTCAGATGTATACATTGATCAATAATGGTAATCCATTTGATACACTAACAACACAAAATTTTTACACCATTTATGAAACATTTTGTAGCCTCAATATGAAATAATATTTTCTTTCTAACCAGTATAATCAGAAATATTTAATATTGATATACTAAAACCAAAATTAGCACTCAGTAACAATAGCTGCAATAACTAAGAACATAAATCTTACTGTTATAAAAAATAAATTTTTGTCTAAATTAACCAATATTAATTCAGTAGTAAATTCTAACCTTTCTATGGACCAAATAATTCAGCACACTTAATTCAGCACACTACCAAATAATTAAACGGACATTCAAACGGCACTGTTCGGAGTTCATGGACCAAATAATTCCATATAAGCATTTTCACACTACCAAACATGGCGTTACAGTAAAACCCAAAAGGCACTGTTCATCATCTTCAAGAATAGAACGACGCCATGCGTTTCGTTACTGTTCATCTTCCCCAACCATATTAAACACCATTTTTTTAATAGAAAACCATCAAACCCATGTTGCTTCAACTATGATTTATTCACAGAAAACAAACGAAACTTACTGAATATGAACACATTTAAACCAATGTACAAAAACAAAATTATTCGAAATAAGCAAAAGCTTAAGCACTTTTTTGTGACAACCAAACAAGGCCCTAAAACAAACCCAAACGAACAGACACTACTGTTCATCTTCTTCAACTTCTACCGTTTTGGACTAAAACTCTCATTTTTTAAGATTTCTCTCAATATGCGTCCAAACGATGCAAAGAATTAACAATGAACTTTAAAAAATTGGTAGTGGCATTTTAATATCAGTGTGGGTTTGTCTATTTCAAGAAGATAAAAAAAGGTAAATATAATCTCAAATTATGGTAACTGCAATTCTCCACGTAAAATGGCGTTTGCTTCGTCAAATGCTACCAAGATGGCCAACCCACGGCGGCCATCGAAGTTGCAGACCCAGTAAACGGCGATCCATGACCCAGGAAATCCACCAATGCCACTGCCTCCTTGGATCTGATTCGTCATATTAAAAACGAATCAAATTGGTACATTCCCAGCATCCGTAGTGGATCACCGAATCCGTCATTTTACAGTGCAAATCAATTCACAACGACCACAAATAATAAAATAAAAGAACGATATACGAGTGATCAAAGTCTTTTCCAAAATTTAAAGTATGAAAAATATTATGGATAAAAAATTATCATATATCACTTAACAATATAGCATTAAGAATGATTTTGATATCAATGTAAGTAAAATTGATATATGTATATACAACAAAAATATAAATAATATATTTTTAAATATAATTGTTCAAGTTGTGAAATGGATCTGCACTTATAGAGTGAATCTTCTAACTTTATAGTCTTATCTTTATGAAAATTGTTGATGAATCACAGATATTTTCTATATAGGTTAGGTTAAGAATTTTTTTTTATTTGTAAGTAACGATACTTTTCCATCAAGTGATACTAATTGCACATATTTATAATAGGTGCCTATTCACAAAAGATGTGACTTTTCACCAATAATTATTATATATAATAGATATTTTTTTTATTCACCACTCGTTAAATAATACAAATAATTATAATACATATGTGGACCCTATTTAAATTTTTTCTAATAAAAAAATCCTATAATTTGTTCTAATGTATTAAGGCCTTGTTTGGAATCTTTAAAAAAATAGTTTTTTTTAATTTAAATTTTATTTTGAGCTATACTTGGCTAAATTTTCCACTTTTTGTTTTAAAAAAAGCCTATTTATATCCTAAATAATTTAATTTTTTTTCAAAATCAAATTATGATAATACTCTCAATATATAAAAAATTTAAGTATATTCTCAAAAGGTAAAAGAAAGATATTTTAAACCCTGTAACTTAAAAAAAAAAAACAACAACATATTAGATATTTTTAACAAAAAGTTAAAAACTATCCCAAATAATTTATATAAAAAACAATCGAATTTTAATTTTTTTCGCTTTTTAACAAATATAAAAAATAAACCTTCCAAACAAAATCTAATGCTCGTTAACTTGTGCACATAGATTTTTACCTTGCTTTCAACTTGGGCCCCGTTTGTTAATTTGCTTTAAGTAGGCTCAAAGTTAGATTTTTTTTTCCTTTTTATTTAAAGTTTAAAAAATTAAAAGATCTCATTTTTAACTCAAAAGCTTTTAATTTTTTTATTTTTACAAAAAAAATAATATATTTTTTAAAAATATCATCACTTTTATTATATAAATCTATCTATTCAACAAGATACATATTCAATATAAAATTATCTAAAAATAATTTTTTTTAAAAATTATAGCAATTTTAAACAAATCTTTTTATCTTTTAACTTAAATGGGATGTTTGGCAGAATTTCTGTTACCAACTTTTAATTTCATACTACTAATTTTAACTATAAGTTTAAGTTCTTCTAAACACTTATAATTTCTACTACAACTTATAATTATTATTTTTATTTCAGGTATAAGTTATAATTTTTATTTAACACTCACAACTTCTGTTACAAATTACAATCTATAAACTACTAACAGTAGTATTCCCAAACACTCCCAAAATTAATTCATACCTTTTTCCTAATCAAGTTTTAACTTTTTAAACTTAAAATAATATTAAATAAAAAATTTAATTTAAAATTAAGTTATCAAACCAAATCTTAATCTAAAAGTGTTTAAAATATTGATGAAATTGAGTGGCAAAAATTTTAGAGTTAATTAGTGCGGGGTCTAATTTTTGTTACTTATTTGGGAATAAATTGCATAGGCAAGTTAACTATTTTATTAGGTTTTAATTTTAAATTAATTATTTATATAAATTATTTTATTTTTTTTAATTAGAATGAGATGTTGAGAATAAAGAAGAGAAAAAATGCTAAAAGAGGAGTATAGAAAAAAAAAAAGATAATAAAGGAGAGAAGAGACTGTTAGGGAGAGAGAAGAGAGAGAACATATAGTGAAAAAAGAGAATATTTAGTTTGCATTTTTTAAATTTTAAATTGTATAATTTTTGTTATATATATATATAATAATCTCATCAAGATCGGTAAAACAATGCCTATATTAAATAGAAAATAAAAATTAAGATTTTCTCATTTTTACAAAAAATAAGACTTTTTTTATTTTTACAAATTAGAAATGAGAGAAATTTATATTTTTAAACTAGTAAATCTTACAAAAATAAGAATTTTTTAATTTTCACACAATTATGCATGTAAGGGACTTATTTTTTTAAAGTATGATCTATCTTATTTTTTAACATTTATAAATCTCAAAAAAATGTATAAATTTAAAAGCTCTCATTTAAAAAATAAGAAATGCTTTACTAAAAATGAGAACTATTCTTTTTTAATGTTTTTTTTTGAAATTTTTTTTTATCATTTTCTCATTAAATATAATGAAAAACTTTTTATTTTTTCATTTATTAATGTCTAATAATTAGATAAAATTACAATATGATAAAAAATAATTGCGTGAGGATATATATAGAATAATTTATATCATATCTAATAATTTAAAATTTTTGTTTTCTTAATTTTTTTGTTTTATACTATCACTAAAATTTGATTCTTTTCTAATTTCATGTATATGATAAATGCATACAAACATTTATAATAATTTTTTTATTAATTCATTTTTTGTTGTTTTTCATCGTCTACTATTTAGCCGCTTCATATTTGTTAAAATGCAAAAAATAATACACATTGAGGTTTAATTAAATTGTCATTTTATTTTGTTGCATATATATTAAAACACAAAAAATAATACAATTAATATTTCATTAAATAATACAACATTAATTTGACTTATTTTTAAAAATAACACACATAAAATAATAATATTTTCAAAAATGATATACATGAAATAGCATTCGAAATCATATCAATTTTTGAAATGGTAGACATTAAGAGTTCCAAAAATGATAAACATGAAATAATAATATTTTCTTAAAATGTTTCAGGATATTATTTTATTGTATTATTTTTTAAACTAATATTGTGACATGTATATCATTTTTTATTACAAAAATAAAGAAAATATTCAATTAATGTATATTATTTTTTGTAATTTTAGCAAAAATATTAAAAAACGATATAAAGTGGATTTATCAAAATATTATTAATCTGTATCATTTCATGTTAATGTGATATTAGGGGTGCACGGTTTGATTCGGTTTCATACTAAATTTAGAACCGAACTAATTTTTATTGGTTTTAATTTTTTTGTATCCAAAATCAACCCAATCATATTGTAGAACCAAACCAAACCAACTCAATATAAATCGGATTGGTTCGGCTTGGAACCATGGTTTAATGAATTTTAAAAATTACTTTACGCGCATGAAAAAAATCACTATATATAAGTTTAAAAAATTTGAAATGAATAATAAATAAAAACTAAGACTCATATATTATAATAAAAATATGAAATAAAAACTTAAATAATTATTTTACAATTTATTGAGTAAAAGAAATAATAAATATCTAATAAAAAACTCATGAAAATAAATGATATATAATAAATAAATAACAATTAATAATAATTATTTAATTTAATGACTTTTTTTTTAATTTGTAAAGTTAAATTTTTTTTATTTTTTCTATACGAATCCGACAATAATTATATATGTAATGGAATGGTTAATATTTTTTATTTTATGTATATATATATTCGATGTTTAGGTTAGTTCGGGTTAATCCCAAACTAACTCAGGAACTAAACTAATATTATCGATTTATCTTTTTTGAGACCCAGGATCAAACTAATTATTTATAAAAATCGAACCAACCCAACCCATAAAGGTTGGATTGGCTTAATTTTTGAGTTTCTCGAGTCTCTTGTGCACCCTTATGTGGTATTGTACAATGTGTATCATTTTCTATTAAAAAAATAAAACAGACACTTAATTAATGTGTATCATTTTTTATAATTTTTTTAAAGATGACAAAAAATAACATAAAATAGATTAAGTAAAATATTATTGCCAAAAACAAAGCAATCAAACTCTTTCATTTAATAAAATAATTTTTTTACAAAACACAATTAAAATGGGATATGATTTCGCAATTGTTGATAATTGCTATTTAATAAAACAGATTTTTTTGCAAATCTTTTTATTCTAATTATAAAGTTAATTAAATTTTAAAATTGGTATAAAAGTCCATTTTTCTGAATATTTTTAAAAAAATGATTTTGTGAAATATATATAACTTTTGAATATAACTTATTCTTAACCACCTTCTTAAAATAGGACACATCCTTAATTTATCCATCATTTTATTGTAAAAATAAAAAAATTATTTTTTATTTTTAAAATTATTTATATTTAATATAAATATTATTTTATAGATCTATATGGAAAAGTTCTAAAAGTAAAAGCATTATTTAATAGAATTATATATAGTAAAAATTATAAAATATAAAAATTTAAAAGTGCTCTCTCTCTCTCTCTCTCCTCTATTTTCATTAAGGGTATTTTAAAATTTTTATATTGAAACAAGACTTTTTTAAACATAATTTTTAAAATAGGACCTTTTATATTTTTTTAATGCCATATATTTGAGTATGTTTCTCTATGTTTTTAGGCTCCATTTAGTAACGTTTATAATTTTTATTTTTTATTTAAAATAAATAAAAAATATATTTTATTTATTTTTATAAAAAATAAAATAAAAATATATTTAACACATAGGTATTAAAAAAGTGATAGTTGAAGGTAGTAGCCTAAGAGGGTGACCGAAAGCGATGGCCGAAAATAGTTGAAGAAAAAATTGAATGAAAACTATTAACAAAAAAAGTGAAAATATTTTTTTTTTATTTACAAGAATTTAGTAAATTTTAAAAACTGTTCATACTTTTTTAAAAATAAAAATAATTATCAAACATGTATTTGCTTATGATTTACAAAAAAGTTAAAAATAAAAACAAAAAATTGTTTGTGATTTTGGCGATAAAAGTTCTCTTTGCTGATATGCTTTTGTGCATGATAATCTTTTTCAATTGTTCACCAACAATGCAATGAACAAAAAAGTATAAGTCGTGCCAGTGTTATATAGGTAAATAGAATATGTCAATTAACTTCATATTTTAGTATTTATTGTGATGAGATATGCTTAGACCGATTTAAGGGCAGATGGAGACAGCCGCTTCTCTTAAGTTTTAAAAAAATTTACTATTATAATAGTATTAATTTAAAATATTTTAAAAATTATATAAATTCGTTTTTTTAAAATTTTTTTTGAGAAATTAATATATACTTTCTTGAGAACTTATAAAAATAACTTGTCAATTCTAAATTAAAATTCTCCGTTCATTCCTAAAGATATGTGCATATAATAAAATATACAATATTTTATGCACTATATATACATAATATTATGGGTATCAATATTTTTATTTTGTGAGACAAGACTAGTAGTTATGGAAAAAAAATCTTCATGGTCAAGAAATAAAAAATGGAATTGAAAAAAAAACACTATTGCACTGATTTTTTTGCAAGAGGGCCCTCAACATTGCCTAAGCCATCCTAATTGAAAAGTGAGACATATTATGAATCAGTCCCAAAATTTTTTTTAATCCTTTTATGCACACAAAACCAATCATATAATTAATTATAGAAAATAATTTCAGTTATTCGTATGTATATAAGGCTCACGATACGTATAGACCTCACATGCATATGAAAAATTTAAATTATTGAAAATTTTTAACAAAAGTCAAAATATCACTTGATATTTAAGAATTGATCCTATTTAACTTTTTTTAATAAATTTATTCTCACGACATTAATGTTTGCCAAAAATTCTCTTAAATTACGTCTTCAGAATATTTTATTAACCAAATTTTTTCCTAAATAAGAATAAAAAATCTCACCCCAATTTTTTTTCAAAATCTCTCCCAAAATCTTGCGCCGCAATCACCATAACCCTAACTCCGTCGTCAGCTTCATTCTCCATCGTCGTTATCATCGCCAATTGGAGCGTCGTCGTCATCGTTATCAGGGCGTCGCCGTCATTACCGTCAGGGGGTCGCCGTTGTCGCCTTGTTGCTATTGTCAATCTCGACGCTGCCATTGTCCTCCCTTGCCGTTGCAATCATTATCCATCACCATTGCTGTCATCATCTCTCGCTATCACTATTAACGATTGTTAAAAGCTCACATTCACCATCACCATTACTACTCTACACTAAGTGTGTTGCTGAGTATCGGTTAAGATAACTGGCACATGTATCATTTTCAGTGTTATTACAACATAAATACAACTTATACATGTATCGATTAGCACTATGTCTTCTAGCTTTGCCTGTTACAACAAAAAAGATACAATTGATATATGTATTAGTTGGAAGTCTACCTTGTAGTCAAAGGCGGCAAAGATGGACGACAGTAAGGGAGGACAACACTTTGCTCTTTTTATAAATTGTTCGCACGCAAGGAGGATGAGGATGAAACCAACGAATGTTTGGGTAGCGGCAGAAGAGTAGGCGGTGATGATAGAGAAAGATAGACATGAAGGCGACGGAGATTTGGGTGGAGGCAGCGACGAAGGGCGGTAACACAGAGATTTAGCCATAGTAGTGGCAGCGAGATCTGGCCACGACGAAGGTGGTTCGTGTCAGTGGTGAGCGGCGACATCGGCGGCGATGAGCTGGCGGAGCTTTAATTTTGTAGAGAGAGAGAGAGAGGAGTCGGTGCTACTATGATAAGAAATGAGGAAGATAGATGCAGCGACTAGGATTTAGATTGTTAGGAATTAAATTTCTTAAATTCAAACTTTAAATATGATAAAAAAAAATAAAAATTAAATCTTTTAAATAGAGATAAATTTGTCATAAAATTTTATCCTGATTTATGATGAGACTAAAAATAGTAAAATAAATATGGTAGGACTAAAACTCTTACGAGATTTAAAACAAGACTAATTTTCAAATTTCTATAAATTATTTTTTACGGTTGATTATGTGACTCGATTATATGAACCTAAGATTTTTGAATAATTTTTTTATCCAAAATATTATTATTGTTCTAATTATTAATGTTACATAATCAGAATATTAATCTTTTAATTTACCGTGTATTCAAATTACATGGTTCAAATTCATTTGACTTGTGATCTACATTACACACTTGAATTTGAACAATTCATTTTAAATTTTGAATAAAATTGTAAATAAATATTCTAGGAACATATGTCTTGTTTAGACTAAATTGTAAAAATCATGCTTATTTTTGTTTTATTTGAACTTTTTCATATTTTAATTGGGACCTTTTATTATTTTTTGGATAGTCTCGATCGATGAGAGTAATAAAAAAATGTAAAACAATATGATCAATAAATTTTAAAAAATTACTAAAGACAAAAATAAGTAATATATAATTTAACTTATTAGCTTATTTTGATCCTTTTAAAAGTATTTTCAACATATTAAGATCATTTTTCAAAAAAAAACTATTGGCTTGTCTTTGATAAAAAAAAATATAAAAAGAGTATAATAATATGATCAAAAATAAAAATAAATTTACTAAGATAAGAAAAGTAATTATTTCGAACGAGGTTACAATGTTTTTCTATTTGGATATGGCATTAAGGGTTCGTTTAGTAATTTTAACTTTTTAATTTTTTGATTAAAAAATGTAAAAAAATTTAATGTAATTTATTTGACAAAAAGTTAAAAACCTAAAATGTCAAAAAGTCAAATCAATATACTACCTCTTAAAATATTTTATATATAGGCTCCGTTTGGATAACCTTGCTTATTTGCTTATTGACTTATAAGTCAAAAAATAAGTCATGTTATTTGGGTAGTCAAATAAATTAAAAATCAAATATGCAAATAAGCAAATAAGCTCGTTTGGGTAGGTAAATAAATAAATAAGCCGGCTTATAAATCAAATAAGTTCGTTTAGGTAGTTAAATAAATAAATAAGCAAATAAGCTCATTTGGGTAGCCAAATAAACAAATAAGCAAATGTAGCCAAACGAAGTGACTTAAATATTTTTTGACTTATTTGCTAATAAGCAAATAAGCCAATAAACAAATAAGCAAGGGATAGCCAAACGGGCCTATATACTCTAACCATTTTTAAAATATAATAATACTATTTATTCATAATTTATTTATTATATTAGCAAATAAGCCAATAAATAAATAAGTAAGGGATAGCCAAACAGAACCTATATACTCTAACCACTTTTAAAATACAATAATACTCTTTATTCATAATTTATTTATTACCACTACTAACCATATATAGTTGTTAATATTAAATATATAAAAATATAAAATTATTTAATTTGAATAAAAAATAAAAAAATTAATTTTGTAACCTAAATAACTATCTTTAAAAATTAAATTACCAAATAATTGTACTTTAAATTAAATTAAAATTTTTAATTAAAAATATTTTTAAAAAAACTAAGTTTTAAAATAACTGACAATGGAGCCCCAAATGCATGCATGGCCCAGTTGATGATTAACCCTTCCACAAGAAACCGAATGGTAGACTTGGGAAGACGCCTGACGTTGGGTAATGGGACCCCACTCCCTCTCAGGCAAATTATTAGATGCTCTAGGAATACCACATAAGCGAAAATATTTAGTATTTTTAATAAATAAAAATATTTAATATATATTAAATAAGTTATTTTTATTCTTTATTTATCCAATTAAAATAAATTTATATTTTTTTACCCATAATATTTTTTATAATATTATTAAATAAAAATATTATATAAATAATGACATATAATACTTCAAAACTATTAAATAATAAAAAACTTGAATTTTTTTGATAAAGTTGATGATTCGTAGAAGATAGAACTAGTAGAAAGTAGTGCAACTTCTCACCTACTCATCACTCTCAAAAAACATCACCTACACGAAATCAAATCACCCACCACTTGCATGACAAAGCCATTAAGGTTCTGTTTAGGAAAATGTTGCTTCCTAGTTTATTTTTGTTTATTTTAGCTTAAGTAATAATATAAAATTTAATCTATTAATTTATTTTTATTTATTTTTTATTTTTTTATTTTTTATTATATTTTAATTAAAAAAATATTATTTTTTTAGCTCGTCTCAATTAGAGAAGTGTAAAAAATATAATAGTTTAACTAAATGATAAAAATAAATAAAAAATTTACAATGTTAAATAAGCTAATAAACCAAATTTACCCATTCATAGCCTAAATGTTGTCAAAATTATTTTTTTGTATTTTAATTTTTTATTATATAATTTAGCAACTTTTAAGTAAATTTGAATTATTT
Source organism: Heliamphora exappendiculata (assembly GCA_034768845.1). NCBI lineage: Eukaryota > Viridiplantae > Streptophyta > Magnoliopsida > Ericales > Sarraceniaceae > Heliamphora > Heliamphora exappendiculata. Next base: position 24,185 of record JAOTRH010110523.1, on the reverse strand, counting down.
ATTTTAAATTGTGATAAATTTATGAGTAAATTTTATGAGTTTACTAATACTAAAATAAATAGACGAATTTTCATACCATATGACCCTGCTCTATATATGTGGCAAGGATTACATATTTCAAAAATTAAATATTTTTCTATTATTTTCAATATATACTCTCTTATATATGTTTTGAGATTTTTTGTGCATTGAAATTTTTACTCGATTTAATAACTTAATTTCAACGCACTGAGATTAAAAAAAAACATGATAATATCGAAACAAAATATTCATGCTCTACATGATAAGTGATCACTTATTTTAAATATTATATACTTTTCTCTTTTAATTAATTAAAAATTGTTAAATATCTCTTGAAATTTTTATATTTCAAGATTCTCAAATGTGTTTGTTTGGTAATTACCTAATTTAATGCCAAACTTTTTTTTTTTTTTTTGCTTTAAGCTAAATCGTTAAAGTTCATTCACCAAAAGGTGACTTTAAATTATTTTGTAGAGAAAAAAATTTATAATGTGATATCCTCGCATCCTACATCAGAAAGAAATAGGAAATTTCTAGGTAATAAAAGAAAATTCTTGAACTCTTACATTCAACGAGACATTTTCTCATGTGGTAGAGACCCTAACAGAATTTCGCAGTTAAGCGTGCTTGGACGGGAGCAATGCAATAAATGATAACCCATTTAGAAGAATAAAATCGTGAGAATTTTTGTCTAAAACAGATAATATCGTTACCATGTGAAAGATCAAGGTGTTACAGATGGTATCAGAACCGACTCTTCTTACCTCCAAGTATGGGACCCTTGCGGTCTCGCTGACACGTAGGCGGGTTACTGAGTGGGCGGGTCGATAAGGACTGACATGCTATTACACGGGGACGTGCAGCCCTAAGGGGATGAATTGTGATATCCTGACATCCCACGTCGAAAAGGGATAGGGAGTTCCTAGATTATAAAATAAACACCTTGTACCATTATATTCAACTAGACTTTTTCTCAAGTGGTAGAGACTCCAACAGAACTTCGCAGTTAAGCGTGCTTGGGCGGGAGCAATGCAAAGATGGATAACCTCTTGGAAAGAACAAAACTGTGAGAATTTTTGTCCAAAACGGACAATATCGTTGCCATGTGAAGGGTCGAGGTGTTACATATAATTTGACAATTATTTTTTTATAATTTTAAATTAAAAAATAATCAATCAATTTTAAGCTAGTTACCAAACAAATCTTAATCCACCTATATTCAAAAAATAAATTATTTTTGATGTGAGTCATAACCAAAATAATTTTGAACAAATTACCCATAAAATTATTCATAATTTGAAACAAATGACCCGAAATGAATTGTTTCTCAAATAAGTCATAAATCCGAATATATTATCATAAAATTACTTGTAATTTAAAATAACTAACTCAAGATAAATTGTTTTTAATAAAAAAAAAAGTAAATCTGAATTATTTATTTTGAATTAAGAATATTTCGTAAATAACTTTTATGGGTATACACTGTTGCTAAAATGAATCTCTCTTCATAGTCATAGCTACCCATATATACAATACTGAATGCCCATACGCAAATCAAACACCTCCGCCATTCTCTTTCTCTCTGCGTAGATTGAAGTTTCAGAACTGAGAAAGAAACTTCAAAATTTACGATAAAAATGTCTCAACTGGGAAGCGAGTGTTCATCTCCGGCGACTGAGACGCCGTTTTTGGGGCCGAGAAAGACCACGGAGCTCCAAGAACTCAGCCGGAGACCCAAACACACCATGTCTCCGACGCTCGCCGAGCTCTTCCAGCTTGTCGGCGACTCCGAACTCAACGACGATTCGCCCGCGCACCGAGTGCTCAACGTTCTCGACGACCCCACTTCCGTTCCGTTCGTTCTATCCTTCAACAATCTCACGTACAGCGTGAGAGTTCGCCGGCGAATGACGCTTCCGGCATGTTTCAGGAAGACGACTGAGCTGGACTTGCCGGAAAACATGACGGCGAGGAGTAACGATTGCAACACGAAGGTTTTGCTAAACGACGTCTCCGGCGAGGCGAGGGAAGGTGAGATTATGGCGGTTTTGGGTGCGAGTGGGTCCGGGAAATCGACGTTGATCGACGCTCTCGCGGATCGAATCGCGAAAGAGAGCTTGAAAGGAACCGTCACTTTGAACGGCGAAGTTCTGGAATCTAAGCTTCTGAAAGTGATATCTGCTTATGTTATGCAAGAGGATTTGCTGTTCCCGATGTTGACAGTGGAAGAGACGCTCATGTTCTCCGCCGAGTTCAGGCTTCCTCGTTCTCTCTCGGCGTCGAAGAAGAAAGCCAGAGTTCAAGCTCTGATCGATCAACTCGGGCTCCGAAGTGCCGCGAAGACGGTGATTGGAGATGAAGGGCACAGAGGCGTTTCAGGCGGCGAACGCCGGCGAGTTTCAATCGGAATCGACATAATTCACGACCCGATCATCTTGTTTCTCGACGAACCAACGTCGGGGCTGGACTCGACGAGCGCGTTCATGGTGGTGAAGGTGTTGCAGAGAATCGCGAAGACCGGAAGCATCGTCATCATGTCCATACACCAACCCAGTTACAGAATCCTCAACCTCCTCGACCACCTGATCATTCTATCCCGCGGGCAAACGGTTTTCAGCGGCTCGCCGGCGAGTCTGCCGGAGTTCTTCTCCGAGTTCGGGAACCCAATACCGGAGAAGGAGAATAAAACGGAGTTCGCTCTCGATTTGATTCGAGAGCTTGAAGGGTCTTCAGGGGGAACCGAAACTCTAGTCGATTTCAACAAATCATGGCGGATGAAGAAGAACCTACTCAACAAAAACATGAAGAATGGAGCCAAACTATCGTTGAAAAACGCCATAAGTGCGAGCATTTCGAGGGGAAAACTTGTCTCCGGCGCGACCAACGTCGATTCCAATTCCAACCTCACATCTCTAGTCCCAACCTTCGCTAACCCTTTCTGGATTGAAATTGTCATCATCGCGAAAAGATCGGCGACGAACTCCCGCCGGGTGCCTGAACTTTTCGGGGTGCGATTAGGGGCGGTCCTTATCACCGGAATCATTCTCGCTACCATCTTCTGGAAACTCGACGATTCGCCGAAAGGAGTCCAAGAACGAATTGGGTTCTTCGCATTCGCCATGTCCACGACCTTCTATACTTGTGCAGAAGCCATCCCAATGTTTCTAATGGAACGTTACATCTTCATGAGAGAGACGGATTTCAACGCTTATCGCCGTTCGTCTTACGTTCTTTCTCACTCTTTAACCTCCATCCCTTCCATTCTCTTCCTCTCCCTCACATTCGCAGCCATAACCTATTGGGCGGTGGGTCTCGCCGGCGGCGTCTCCGGCTTCCTCTTCTTCTTCTTCATGATCGTCGCCTCTTTCTGGGCCGGAAGCTCCTTCGTGACGTTCCTCTCCGGTGTCGTCTCCCACGTGATGCTGGGCTACACAGTCGTCGTCTCCATTTTAGCTTACTTCCTCCTCTTCAGCGGCTTCTTCATCACCCGGGATCGGATCCCTCCGTACTGGATATGGTTCCATTATCTCTCTCTGGTGAAATACCCATACGAAGGGGTTTTGCAGAACGAGTTTGACGATTCGAGTAAATGCTTCGTGAGGGGAGTTCAGATCTTCGACAACTCACCGTTGGGGGATTTTCCGACGGCATTGAAGCTTAAGTTGTTGAAGACGATGAGCGACACTTTGGGGATGAACATTACGAGCACCACCTGTTTGACGAATGGTTCCGATGTGCTGAAGGCGCAGGCAGTCACTGATTTAAGCAAATGGAATTGCTTGTGGGTCACGTTTGGGTTGGGTTTTTTCTTCAGAATTCTTTTCTACTTTGCTTTGGTGCTCGGAAACAAGAAGCAGAGGAAGTAATAGAGAGAGAAAGCTTAGCGTGTGATGAAGCAGCTCTGTGGAGTGTGGAGACCACAATTGCAGACAAAAAAATCATTTGGTGGTAATCACTAATTTGTCTGGTTTTTTTTCTTCTTCTTAATTTAGTTTGATTTAGGATAAAGAGAAAAAGAAAAAAAAAAGTAAGAACTTCATGTGCACAGCTTTAGCTTGTAATGTATTTTCATTGATCTTTATATTGGGTGTTTGGGTAACTGTATTTATGAATTTAAGATAAATAGTTGGGTTGGTTTAATAAGTATTTAGAGAACATGTTTGAAGTTAAGAATTCAAAGAATTTATTGAGTCTGGCCTGGACTTTGTATCCCACTTATGATGAATAACAAGTCCAAGGGAGTGTGTAATATTTTGTCCATGAAAAGATAATTTTTTTCTCTTCAATTTTATTTTTGCTATAACTACAATGAAGAGAATAATGAAGAGAATAATATCCGGTAAGACTTTAAGATTAGATGGTATTTCTATAGAGTTGTGAAAATACACAAGTAAAGTGAGAGCGTCTCAGTTAATCAAGTTATTTAATAATATTATAATAATTAAAAAAATGCTTGAAAAGTAGAGAAATAGTACTCTAGTGTCTATATATAAAAATAAATAAGATATTAAAAATTAAATAATTGTAAATGTATTAAATTAATGAGTCAAACAATAAAATTATAAAAAAAAGTGATTGAACATTGTCTAAGACTAACAACAATAGTGTCACAGAATCAGTTTGATTTTATGCCTGGTAAATCAACTATGTATGTAAACAATTCACCTACTAAGTAGATTAATAAAAAAGCATAGAAAAAATAAGACATATTTTTATATGATTTTTATAGATTTAGAAAATATTTATAATAAAGTTACTAGGGATATTATATGGTGAGCATTAGAAAGAAATAGAATGACAAAAAGATATATCGATGTGATAAGAGAGACATATATGATAAAGTCGTCACAATAATTATATCAGCTACAGAAAAAACAAATAAATTCTCGATTATAGTAAGATTACACCAAGGTCGATTTTGAGTCCTTATCTCTTTATCTTAATTATGAATGAATTAACTAAATATATTCAGAATGATATTTCATTGTGTGTTGTTTGTCGATAATATTGTATAAATGAATGAGATTGAGAGTGAAGTTAATGCTAAGTTAAAATTACAGCAAACGACTATAACGTGTAAATGTAGTTATGCAGCAAGGGGTTTTTTAATAGCATGGTTTTGCTTATACATGGCAAAATAGAGTAAAATACAATAAAAAAGCAAATAACTAGCAGTGGTGTAAACATGGTAAAAGGCACCAAGCAGCTATCCAATAAGGACTTTTTTCTAGTAATTTTATTATTCCTATCTAATTCTTATAAAATAAATAAATATTGAATTAAAATTGTATGAGATAATTCCTTATTTATTGAAGTAAATAAACACAATACTAGACTAAAAAGTGACATCTAAGGAAGGAATTTGATGTCTTATGATTACTAGTCTTGGGACATTTAATCTATGCTAATTTTGTCCAAGACTCTAACTATTGCCTGAATATTATGAATTGAATTGTTGGTGTAGTATTTTTTGTAACGAATAGTATTTTAAAAAAATATTATTGATTTGACAAAATCACCTATGTTGTTCACAAACTATCTTTAATTACTCAATATACACCCCTCACCACCTCATCACCCTTCTCAACTTCAGTTGCTGTCGTTTTTGACGACTATTGGGACCGATTTTGGCAACTTTTGGGGACTATTTTCTAACAATTTCTCGACGATGGGTTTTCGGTGACTTTCTAGCGACTTCCGATAATCTTTCCAATAACTTTTTAGAGAATTCACAGAACAGATAAATTTCACTGAATGCTTTATTTGAATAGTAAAATTAATTTATGTTCGCTCCAACGCTAGCATCACTAAAGATAAATTTTATTATTCGATATATTCAAATACTAAAATTTATTTATATTTATAAAATCATATTATATCTATCGTTATTGCCCATTCACTATAATGACAACACAAAGTGATAAATATTTACTTTTTTTGTATTTAAAAAGTTAAAATTATCTATGATTTAAAAGTCACCGGAGCTAATTGTCGAAAGTCGTCAAATGTGATCAATGCAAAGTCATCATAGTTGGTCAAATAGAATTCGTCGAAAGTTGTCACCAAAGGTGGTTGTCGAGGTCGCCTGTGGTGGTAGAAGTAGAGGGATAGGATTAATGTTTTTTTTTGTTGAATTTAATATTGTATAAAATATTCATTATAGCCTTTACACTAAAAGTTCCTAAATAATATGTTATTTTGTTTAATATGATTTTAGTAACATTATTAGAAAATCACAAAGAAGTGAGTTAGTGATAGTCTCAAGATTATTAAATCCATTTGAATGGTACGTGGGATAGTAATAATTCTAAAATGATGGCTTGTATTAGTTAGAAGGGACAATTTAATAGTCCAATTTTCCTTTCAAAGTCAAACCAAACAAGGGATTATATCAAATTATTCTCATAGGCTTTGTTTATTTTGAGAGATCAGATGAGGAAGAATAGACGAATAGACGGGAGAATAGACGAATAGACAAGGCTGATTCACTAAACTTTTTTTGTCTCCTTGGTATTACGTGTCCCATGTATGTATTGCAGCATTCAGATTAATAGTTCGATGAATGAGGGATTGATAATTTTTTATTCATGGTATTAATAATATCGGGTCCCTTTAGTATTATTAGTATTAGGTTCCAAATTATCTTTCTTTTTTATCTAACGATAAAAAATAATTCTATAATTTTTATTTCATTCTTTATCTCACCCTAGCTAAATATGAATTAAATTTTGTATGTTATACATAATCTCATTCATATTCTCTTAGTATGTCAAAATGTGGGATGTTAGTATTATTAATTTCTTATATTTTATTTAATCCTATTCTTAATAATGAACAAGTACATATAGTTCAATCCCACTATTTTAATCTTAAAACAAATGTAACTATAGATTGTGACCGAGAAGAAGTAATTATAAATTTCAGTATAAATTAAAAGTATTTTCTAAAGTTGTAAATTTATATATTTAAATTTATGTTTGTTAATTTAAAATAAAAAATTATAAGTAAAAAGCAATAAGTATATTTATTTGGATACTCCAACTTTTTGTTGAGTTATATGTTAAAGCTAAAACTATAAGTAAAAGGCAATAAGTACATATGTTAATGCTCAAGCAAACACATTTATTATAATTTAATGAGTGTGTTTTTTTGTTATTTATTTTTATTTTTAGTTATTATTTTTTATTTTTTGTTTAAATTTTTTTATTTTTTTTATTTCTCATTTCAAAAAGTAAAAACTTTTAACCAAAAACTTTGAAAAAATCAAAAATAAAATAAAAATAAAAATCACACAAATTAATACAAATGAAGCCATTATAAGAATAGCTAAAGCTTTTTAGCTTTAGCCCCTCTTTTTCATCACTAAAAAATTAGATTTTGTTTTTTAAAAATAAGCTTTTTAAGTTAAGACTATTTGGCATCTCTGAAAAATTTATTAATTTTTTTAATTTTTTTTAAAAAAAAATCTATACAAAAAATCCCAAATACACTAACATTTTTCATTTGAAAAATTACCTTTACTCTAAAAAATAAAATAAAATAAATGTCATTATCTCAAACACTATAATTTAATATAAAAAAATAATAACTTATTAAACATTTTGACAAAAAAATTCAAAAAAAAAAAGACTATTCAATAAAAATCATTCTAAGACATCTAATTTATTTCTTTAATTTTTTTAAAATTTTCGAAAAAATAAATTTTTAGGACATTCCAAACAAAAATTTAGTAAAGTTGGGTTATTAAAAGGTCACAAAATCAAAAATCAATTCGAATTGGGCTTTTAGATTGGAAGAAATTTGGGCCGTTCACAACCAGCCCTAACTTCATATAGCAGTTAGTTCAGCTGTCCGCCCAAAACGACTCAAGCCAGTCTTATCTTCAGAGCTCCGCCGCCACGCTCAACCAAAAATGTCTCTCGCCGCCGTCGCCGTGGTGGCTCCGCCTTATTTCCCCACCGTACGGTCGGTACAAAACCGGCCAAGGCAGAGAGAAAACACGAGGACCAAGACAAGACGAACCAGGAACGGCGGTGGCGATCCGCTCGGCTTCGGCGGCGAGAGGAAGGAACCACCGTGGCAGTGCGTCCAGGGTTGCGGTGCATGCTGCAAGCTCGATAAGGGTCCCTCCTTCGCCACCCCAGAAGAAATTTTCCAAGACCCTTCTGACATTCAGGTCTCGGCTCAATCTTAAGCACTTCTTATACTGTTTTTTGAGCTTGTGTTGCTTAATTTTTTTTTGTTTTTGTTTTCTGTATACATATATTTACATCCTTCACATCTATTTCTATACTTATTATATTAGGGTTTGTTGAGTTGCCAATGATTCACGAGAAAAATAAAGCAAAGAAAATAAAGAAAATAAAATATAAATTAATTAATTTCCCTACCTATTTAGTTTGCAAGAAAGTTAATAGCAGATTCAATTTTAATTTTCTCGTGATGCATAATTTTATACTTTTTAAATGTTTTGTTTAATGAAAAAATGTTTCATGCAGCACAAGTGTTATCCTGATATTCACTTTTCCTTGCAACAACTGAACACAAGTGCAGAAAAATAAAACAGTGATTTTTTTTTCATTTTCTTTTCCTATTTCGTTAAATGAACGAAGCCTTAAGAGAGAGCACATACTTGGTGTCTTTTTAGGCCTTGTTGGATAATCGGTATGAGATGAGTAAAATTGACAATGAGGTGAGATTATATATGGGATTATTATGGAGGAGAGATTATTGATGATGAAGCTAATGTAATGTTGGAGAATAAACTTGATTTAAACTCTTTACACATATTTTTAGGTTTTTTAATATTCTATGTTCATGTACTTAGAAGATTCATAGAGTTGTAGAGTCGTGTTCATCAATGTACTTGAAAAGTCAAGAATATACTTAGTTATTAGGTTCATGTACTTGACTAGATTCATATTTGTTAAAACGTATATAAAGTCATGTACTCAAGTTATTTGATTAAAGTGGAATCAAATTTTGAGATCTAAAGTATTCCTCTTCTCTCTTTTTTAATAATCTCTTTACCTCTTGTGTTAGTCCTTGAATTCCAACAAAGCAGTATCAAAGCTACTACGTTCTTTGGGAATTTGATTGAGTGTCATGATATGCTGCGTATGGAAGAATTTCCTATGTGGTTTTATAGTAAGAAATTGATGTTCTCTAATTATAAAAGAATGAGAACTGTTCTCTTTCATAATTTGAAAACGTGTGATTTATATGATGTAATTGAAAAAGAGTCAAGTAATGGCTTGCCTCCGAGAATTCGAGAGAAGAAAGAGAAGAAAGCACTCGAAGTTCTCAAGAAGGCAATACATTCAGAGATCTGGAAGCATATCAGTGAGATAAGATCTTCAAGTAGTGTTTGGAACATGCTCGATCATATTGCCTCCAATTATGGTGAAGAGGTTTTGCCCATTGAGTATTGGGCTCAATGCTTTAAAGCATATGAGTTTGTCAAAAAAGATTGTAATTTTGTAAATATACCAATAGAGGGTGTAGAGGAATTTTATCACACTGAAACTAAAAAATTTAAAGAGAGCGAAGTTGAAAGAGAACATGAAGAAAATTGTTGTACCATAGTAGATTGTGGAAAAGAATATCATGTTGTTGAAGAAAAGGAAGTTGAAGATATAAAAATTAAAGACCTTGAGAAAGTGGAAAAGAAAGATGCAAAGGAGAAAATGTTTGAACATGAGGAGACCTCATCAGAAAAGAAATTTGAGAATGAAGGAATTTCTGAAAAAATAAGAGAAGAAAGTATAGTGGAGGAAAATATGAAAGCGATTGGAAAGGTTGATAGTGGTCATGAGTTAATCCCATGTATGTTTTTGCACTTTATGCCAAATGAAGAAGTTTTAATTGATTTATTTTCATTGAACATAAGAGAAGTGATGAATCTTTTCAAAGTTAAGGATACTGAAGCTGAATTACTTGAATTTATAAGAAAATATTTGTGTTTAACAAGAAATGAATGTAAGGACCATCTTTTAGAAAAATTTTGCAATGCTAATGCTTTTGTTGAAAGCCATATGAACTGTAACATGGCATTGAAAGTAGAGAATGGTTTAAGTGATACTGGTTGGATAAGTATGGAGAAATATTTTGATTCACAAAATCAATCAAAAGAAAAGTTCAAAAAGTATGGAAAGTTGAAGGAATATGAAGATCAACCACAATCTCGTTTGAAGAAAATGATGAAATGTATATTTAAGAAGACAAGATTCAAACCAAGCACATCAATGGAGATTGCTATAAGTATGGTAGCATTAAGAATGATTGAAGTTTCATGGATTGAAGGAAATTATGAAGTTCAAGTTTGTGAAGATTTTATATCTCTTGAAGTTTGATACTTAATGAAGGTTTTAATACAAAATCAAGTTTAAGGGAGAGTGTTGGAGAATAAACTTAATTTAAACTCTCTACACATATTTATAGGTATTTTAATATTCTATGTTCATGTACTTAGAAGATTCATAGAGTTGTAGAGTCATGTTTATCGATGTACTTGAAAAGTCATGAATGCATTTAGTTATTAGGTTCATGTACTTGACTAGATTCATATTTGTTAAAACCTATATAAAGTCATGTACTCAAGTTATTTGATTGAAGTAGAATCAAAGTTTGAGATCCAAAGTATTCCTCTTCCCTCTCGCTTAATCTTTTTAACTATCGTGTTAGTCCTTGAATTCCAACAACTATTCCTCTTATGTTTGTTTGGAAAATGAATTGTACGATATATTAAATTTATATATTTCTTTTTTTGCTCTTATGCAACTAAAGATTAAAATTTTCTAAAATAGTTTATTGTCAATGAAATTAAGTTAAAGTATGAAACTCTTCCGATAAAATTTTTTATGTTTGGCTGAAACGGCATAGGTAAAAATTCATTTTTATGCATAGCCCTTTGATCAAATAGGTAAAAATTGCCCATGTTTACCCTCTTACACTTCCATTGATCAAATAGTTCACATGTTTAATATCATATTCTTCTAGGACCTGCTGAGGGAGACGACAGTGATATTTTCTGGTTTTCTTTTTTTCTTTTTTGTTGTTGTTGTTGTTGTTGTGCCATGTAGTTCAGTTGGTTTCAGTTTTTTCTTCGTTTCTCTTTTCCCCTTCAAGTTTCTTAGCAAAGAAAGAAAAAAAAAATGGAGCTTTGTGAGCTTTTTAAAACCAAACATGGTATTACAGGACCCACAGTAGTTGTAGTCCAATCGTCAGTCATCAAACTGGACCTTGAAGTAATACCCTCACTTGGTATTACTTTTAATTTAAAGTTGTGAACTTCTTATTTTTTCCAAAATACCCTTAAAACTTTCTTTTCATTACTTAAATGATAGACTGCCAAGCCTTCTTGTCTTGAGGATTGGAAATCCCAAGAGGATTAATTTATGTTCCTCAAACGCCAAGAGCTTAATGAGGAGTGAGGAGCATTTTATGTAATTGAGATTTCCCTGGATTCTCCGCCTGAATTGCCGCTTTCATTCAATCCAGAAGAGCCTTGGTTCACTTAAAAATTATAATTGCTCACAATTTTAAAATTTAATTTAACTTTTTTAACTGCTTTAATTTTTGAATGCACACTTGCACATGCATGTGTGTATGAATGGCTAAGCTTATGTTTGGCTTAGCTTTTCTTAAAGGCTTTTTACTTAAAAGCCTTTAAAATAGCCCACTGGTTTGGCTAAATTCGTTTTTTTTTACATGTTTTTACATTTGCTTTTTTATAGAAAAGGCCAAAAAGTCTAAAAAAAGATTAGTCCAAACACAAGCTAAGTATATATATGAATTTGTCCATTTATGTCTATACCCGACGCACACAGACCTTAACACACTCATGTATCTATGAAACTGTGTTGCTCAATTTTTTTGTATATCTATACACATCATTTTGAATATGTACATCTATATATATATGGTATATATTTTAAGTGGGATAATTCCCACACAAGAAAAAAAATCCTTTGAGCTCTTGACTCAATATACACTTAAATATCTCAACTTTTAATTTTATATATTAGGTATCGAAACAATTCAATTTTTATCAATTAACACCCATCAAACAACCATTAAAAAATGAACGAAATTAGTTGACGTGAAAAATAAAGATTAAACCCACGATTTGTCATGTCACCTAATCCTGTTTATATTTTTTTGCAGCGTTTGACACTAAGATGTTAATTGATCAAAATCAAATTGTTTAGGTACCCAATTAATAAAATTAGAAGTTTACGTATCTAGTAGATGTTAAGTCAATAGTTCTAATTTTTTTTTCAAAAAAAATTATCTTCTAATTGTTATGGATTTCAGCTTTATAGAAGCCTAATAGGTCCGGACGGATGGTGTATACACTTCGATAAAACTTCACGGACATGCTCCATTTTCTCCGGTGAGCATTTTGCTTTATTATGTGGAGAATGTTGTTAGCTTCATCCTTGAAAACTAACAGATGATGGTGTATTTATGTTTCAGATCGTCCATATTTTTGTCGCGTGGAGCCAGAAAATTTTCAAACATTGTATGGAATTGATAAGAAAAGGTTCAATAAGGAGGCATGCAGGTGCCACACTATGATTCCCATTTCTTTTCTATAAAGCCTTATGACACTTGATTGTTGATTTTTGAGTAAAAGGTACTAGTTCTGACTTTTGAGTCAGAGCGTGTACAAAATTGGCCAACTTGTTTTAATCCGCCAACTCAATCCAACCCGTGCAAATTGTGTGGGTGAGCAAGTTGAGTTGGGTGGGTTGAGTAAAAAAGTAAGACGGTTGAGTTGGGTGCAGTTTATATTTTGTCAATCTGCTATTTAACCCAACTCACCTCTCCTAAAGTATATTATACTATTATGTTCCTACATGTAGTAAATATTAACTCCATATTTATTAATATATCATAACTCACAAGCCTTAATCACTCAACCCACCAAGCGTGAAGAAGACTGAACCTACTGTTTGAGAAGGAAAAGCATCAGCTGTTTAATTGTTTGCATTAGTGTTTTGTTTGTAGCTAAAAAATTGAAGGTCTTTGTTTGTTTATAACTTTTTGTACTCGGTTGTTAAGTAAAATCTAGAATATGCATTTAGAGTTCCAATAGAGTTGTTTGTTTTTTATAAACTAAGTTTAAAGAGACGACTCCAAAGCCAAATCGTCTAAACTACAAAAAAAAAAAAAAATCACCCAAGTCAGTGGTTTTGACGATCAGTGAGTTGACTGTGAGTTGAAAAAACTTTTACTTGCTAAATGTAGGTAGTTGAAAATTTTCTCTCAATTCAACCCACGTACACCCTTAATTCCGAGCTTCAGTTCATCGCCTTTTTTGCTTGCAGTTTCTGTAGGGATACAATTAAATCGGTATATGGCCCTGAATCAAAAGAGCTGGAGAACTTCAACAATGTGATAAGGAGCGAGCTCTAGTTAATTAGTTTGTTTTGCACTGCTGGGAATGCTCAGAGTCTCCTACAACCCCAATGCAAGTGTTTGATAGGAAAGCCGAGGTTTTATTGGATAATGAATTTTGTTAGTTATTGAAATTCATGATTGGCTCTATAATTAAAATCATGGAAATGCTTTTATCGTAGAGCTTCGCTAGCAGTCTCAAGCTTTGTTTGCGATTCAGTCGGAATTAAGGACCTGAATGGAATTTCAAAGCTCTTGTGATGTTATCTAAAGAATGAAGAAACCGTTGCTAAACGTGAGCAACTGAAGTGAGTAAGCTCCTTTACAAAGTGGCACAGTAGGTTGTATTTCAAACTGATTGCATAAACCACCTTTTCTAAAACTAAGTTCCCCTTTCTTTAGATAAACAGTTTTCTTCCAAGAACAGAGTTTTCCGCAATGGTTTTCTCTACAGCAGAGCAGATGAATATTTATTTCAAAAGGGCTTATTCGATCTAATCGTACCATACTACCGTGTAATCCTATATTCTGAATACAAAATTTTGTACAGATGAGGCTGTTGACTTCTGAAGTTATCATTGCTAAGTTCGATTGCAATTAATGTTTTGTCAAAACTTACTCTCGCGATTTATATATGAATAGCCTTACTTTAGGGCTTGAGAAATTTTCATACATATGAGACTATATTCCTATTGATTTGTTGGAGTAGATTTATGTAATAGAATGCCCCATTGTTGGCATAGACTATAGAGTGCTCCATTCCCACGTAGTGTGTTGGATTAATGAGTTGAAAAGATCAGATAGACAGAACAACCAAGGAAGAAGTTTCTTTCCTTTGAGCAGAGATTTATGGGTTATAAAGAAGAATTAGGAAGTTATCAATGTTAGAATGGATTTTCCCAGTCCAGGACTGTCTGAAAATGCCCCTCCCTGTGAAGAAATCTGTTACGAGTTCAGTTACACTGCCCGAGTTTCCTGACCTGGACATGTGAAAGAAGCTGATCGATCTTTTGGTACTGAGTTGATATAGTCCAGTAGAACTAGCATGTTTGGGAAATAAGGAGAGAAGAAAAGAAAAAGAAAATAAGAGAAATGATTGTGTTTTTTCTCCATTGTGTTTGGATAGATAGGAAGAAAAAATGTCATTTATCTTTGTTTGATTCGTTTCAATTAGAGAAAAGTAAAGAAAGTGTTTTACATAATATTAGTAAACTAGTTATATTTTAAAGTAATGGTACTTAAAGTATTTGTTGTTGGATGGCTAATATTAACATTACAAAATAAAATCATTTAAGTGGTTTATCTTCTCTCCAAATATCGACATCGAAAGGTTAAATGAGTGATAGAGTTGAGGTTTAATGTCTGATTTTGGAATTATATTGAAAATTAAAATGGCTGAATAAACTAAGAGATTATGACAAAAAAATAAAAAATCAAAGACTAATAAAATAATATTTTATTAATTTTTGTGAAATAAGAATAAAAATTACAAGAAAGAAAATGCTACAATTCGTTTACGGTTACTCGGCAAATGTTGAGTATTTCTTCTTTGAAGAACGAGAATTATCTGCATTACGCTATTTTTAATGCAAAAAAAATAAAATAAAATAAAATTCGTTGTAGATTGATGAAGTTAGTGTTCATTATAATGGATGCAATAGATATTTATAAAAGTTCATAAATAATTTTCACTAATCACTAATAATTTCTAATAATTACTTTAAGCACAAAAATAAATTCTACGATGCTAAGTGTAATTTCGTTGTAACTTTTATCAACCACCATGTAAATCTTTGATGGTTACTTGTTATTTTTAGCAATAATTTATATGGATATTTTAATTATTTTTTATTAAGTCTATAAATATTGATAGATTTTTAAATAAAAAATATTATTCTCAATAAAAAAATATTAATTATGGTGTACACAGAGAAAATCAAATCTGTCTTTGTATTTTTATTTTTTCATTTTCTTTTTATTAGTTATCTAAACAAGTAATTGGACTGATAACACAATTATTTATTTTTTTTGTTTTTTTATTTTTCAAATCACTCAATCCAAACAAGGGGACCTTGCTTTCCATTTCAATGAAGATGCAAAGATTGGATAAGATGCTCTCTGGCCACTAAGTTGAATCACCTTTTTTTCTTGCCCAATATGCCCAATCTTTTTCCCCCTACTTTTTCTTATCCCTAAAGAGATTTTGTTCAAGAAGGATCAACTTGTAGCTGAGCCAAATTCACATCTTCACTGCTCAACTTTTGATCTTGTATGGCTTCCTATACTTCAGACTTCAGCTTCCCAAATTTCGTCGAATACTATCTCACTTTATATACCGGCGATTATGATGTCCCCGGCACCTATGGAGAGCCAATTCTATCTTCCCAAGAAGAATTTGGTTCGTTCTTTCCAAGTCCGGTTTCTGTCCCAAACGGAGGAGAGGTTTATCACACGAGCAGACTTGGCAGCGAGGATGCACTGACCGAGCAGGCTTTTGATGGGGAACAACCACAATACAATAGCAGCGGCAAATGGCTGGCCGCGTACGAGGCATACTTTGATGGTTTTTGGGAAGAGGATCGATTCGGTTCAGGTGTTGATGCTTTCAACAGCGCAAATGGTAGTGGAACAGAGAAGGCAGAAGCACAAGCGGCTGACCCGTGGAAAGAACAACGTGGTGGTTATAACAGTTACGGCAATTGTGTGGAAATGCAGCCTGGTAATGATTATAATACTTGGTCCGGCGATGAATATGGAAACGAGGAAGATGTTCACGACAGTGGCACGAACGGAGTCGACGCGGCGTATAATAGCAGCTACAGCTGGGATGAGATGGAACTTTGTGAAAGCTTCTTTGGTGGGTTGGAGATTTAAGGCACTGTCAGGGTTGATTTCTAATCAGTTTCTGAAGATGGTGAAGTTCTTGCTTTATGCTAGTCTTAGATCTCACAAACCATTTCTGTTCTGTAATAAAGGGTTTGCTTGTGAAATCTTTTTTGAAAGCATATTTACAGACCTCTAATGTGCTCAAATCAGGCTTTTTTTTGTTTTTTTTTGGTCCGAGTACACATGAAACCTATACCTGCGTTTAGGATATCTTGTGATGACTTTTTTCATATGATTTTTTCATCTTTGTCACAGCACGCTTTTTTTAAAACAAATTTTAACAAAATAATAAACATAGAACTTGATATTTTTAATATGATTTTTTCATCTCATCACGGCATACTTTTTGTTTTTTTTACAACTTTTAACAAAATAATAAACATAAAAGTTCAGACAATATGGAAAAACTATTTTAAGGCTTTTACAAGGCCTTTTTTTTTATTTTTAGTGAACTTCTTAAATTTTGGTTAAAACGGTCATATTTGTTTCATGACAGAGAACTGAAAAAAGTAAAAAAAAAAATCAACAAATAAAGAAAACAAGACCAAAAAGTACAAAAATAACAGCTGCAAAAAAAAAAAAACTACTTTAAAAACGTTATCCCAAACATAAGTGTTCACTTATAGGTTTGGTACTTGAATGGCTTCAGTTGTTATTAGCTTCCCTTCTTTAATCTACGAAAAAAGGCAGCACATCATATCTACTTTTTGAAAAAAAGAAAAAAATCTCTGTCATTGGATCATATGAGAATCTTAGGGCACAAAAATCTAGAGACATCGAACAAAAAGTTATTCTATAGGTAGAGAACACTACGTCAATATACCGAGGCGGTATGTCCAACCAATTACATGCTTGTCATGTACCTCGTTAATGTAGGATTATATTGACGTGTAATAACTGCCGATTAATCAATAGACATATTACTATACAAAAGTTTTTGGGTAGTAATGTAGCAAAAGATGGTAGTTCTCAAACTACACCACTAAGAGGCCCAATTCCCAACTCATCCTCAATGTCATCCACTTCTTCAAAGAGTTTCAGAAACCGAGCCTGCTCTTGTTGCTTTTTTCTCATTTGCCAATACTTGTATGCAGCCACCAGTCCAAGAATTAAGATGGTTGAAATCAAAGCGCTAATTATTATCACTAGAACCAAATGCATTCCCTTTGCTCTATTATGTGGACCGGAGGTATGATTAGATTCTACAAAAACACAAATAAACACGATCACGATCTAAATAACTAAACAAACAAAATATGCAAATTCATAAAAAGCGCATAGAAATGTGAACGCACACCGGTGCAAATGCAAGGTCAAGGAAGCAGAAAGGATTTTACTAACTTAAAAGATGACCATGGACATGTTCTTATATGTTGGAGGTAACTCTCAGTACTTGTGGAATACTATGTTACATGGATTCGGATTAAATGTCGTATTCATTTAATACTCATATCAAGGACATTGGGATAATGCAAAATATGTATATTCCTTAATATATATATTTTTATTTTTCAAGGTAAGTAGTGTTTACAAAGCTCCATGAAGCATTTCATGCATAAGATCAAAATTTATTCGAAATTCTATGTAACTCAAATTACTAAACATGATTTATAGGTGAATGTTCAAGTAAAGATGTCGGGCACATATTCTATACCTTTATCCGAGTATTCGATAAGGGTACTTTGTATATTTAGAAGAGTTCATATAACATAAGGAGAATATTGAGTGATCTCACATAGTTGCACTTGCCTTTAGAGGGTAGATGCTCATTCTATCGTGAATGAAGCCACTCCAGAAAACCAGCCATAATGATGATAAAGACTTGGAACAATCATCATTTCAAGAGAGCCTAAAATTGATCTGACAAAACCTACTGTAATTAAACGTCCCATGTTTCCTTATAGGACTGAACTCATTCCATCAATCGTGCAATCTGTGGACCAATTCTGTGCCCTGAGGCTCAATCCAAGTCCCACCACAACCTGCAGATGTGCCTACTCGTTTTCTCTCGTTATTTTTTGGAATCCTAAGATGCCTAGCCAATGTATGACCAACCACTTAATATCATAAAATCAAATAGAAAATAATACGCCTACCAAATCATGATACTCGCGGGTCCCTATGGTAGAACTCCTCCATATTGTGCTCCACTATATTCGATTTTGGAGCACAAAAAATGAAGAGTTGGAGCACAAAAAATGAAGAGAAAAAAGGTTTAAATAACATACTCAGACTTGATTCAATGAAGTCACATAATTCCAGTAATATGTCCAACTGTTCCTATACTAGTCCATTAATTTTGCAAGGCAACATCAGAGTATACAGTCAGGACCAACTACACAAAACGTGGTACAAACAGTTGTCTGTTAAATAAAAAAAAAAAAAACACTCACCCGTTCCAAAAGGCACACATTCTGAACACAAAAATGTAGCATTCAATTCCTTGTCTTTGAAATGGTTATATATTCCATCAGGATTAGTAAAATCAGAAGGGCAAAACTCCCACTCATCAAATACATCTGACTTTAAGAGGTCTTCTTCGTAGAACCCACATCGCTTGCATTTTTTATTTGAAAATTCTGTCAAAGGCTGTAAACAAATAGTCAAATTTTCAACATTAGCTTCATTAGAGAATTCCGTACATAACTTTAAAGAAACAGATTATAAAATGGTCCAACCAAATCCAACTGTTGAGCCAGGAAACACTTGGTTTAAGTAGTTGGGAAATAATTACATATCCATCAACCAAATAAGTAGACTGCGCATGGCAAATTCAAATGTAGTGAAACACTTGCATGTCCTTCGCAAATTTGAAGTGAGAAATCAGACACAGATTTCCACTGCAAATGGAAACAGGTTTGTTTATGTCTTCCAATTTCAGAAGCAAAAACAGCACTAACACAAACCGAGAAATGAAGCTGTATCTTGTTTGCTGGGATCAAAAGAAAAATGACTAGAGAAAAGGTAACATTGAAGGTATCCAATCCCTTGGAATGCCTTGTAATACATAGTGCATTGTAGATTAGAAGATTTCATAGCAGGTCGTATAGGATTTGGAGCTTCCCTGACTGACTGACTCTACGATAGATATAATGCGGGTACAATAAAATCTAATAAACCCTCCTTTGCAAATATATTTGCAAGAAGAGACTTTTGGCTTAAACACCTTCTCAGATCTATTTTAGTAGTCGCGTTTGTTCTTTGGTTTTTTCTTACATTCTTTTCTTTGGTCCAGCTTGAGTTGTGTTGATGGTGGTAGTCGTTAAGCCTTAAATCTGTTAGGCTTCATATGCAGAAAATGTTCCTCACGGTACGTCCCCTCTTTTGACAATGTAATTGCTGCTTTACCTCTTTTCTAAAATATTCACTTACCAAAAAAATCTATTAAATTCCTCCATACTTGGCATTTGTAGGAGACTTTTGCCTCAAACCCCAAGACTCACATCTGTGTTAATAATCGTGCTTGGTTTGGGATTTGGTGAGGAAAGAAGAAAAAGGAGAACAGAGAGAAATCACTTATATGTCTAAAACTGAAAAAGATCATTAATTATATGGTATGATAAGTAGTTGTTATATTTCCTGCATCTTTTATATTTCCATTAATATTTTAGCCAAGGAATAACTAATCAGATATGCCATCATCAGACTTGAACAGAAACTAACTCATCCCGAACCTGCCAAGATTCTTCACCCTTAAAAGTATAAGAGACGTGAGTTTTCTTCACATCTGGCAAAAAAGTCTGGTTCTCTCCTTTACACTGAAAGTAAACTGTTGGTTTGGATGATAGCCACTCGTGTGTTCTAAATATTTCGATGGAATCAAGTGTAACAATTGCTGACAATATGGATCCTGCAAAAAATGATTTAAAAAAAATATAAATATGGATAAACATAAATAAATAAAAGATTTGCCACTGACTAGAATTGTAATGAGAAAGTTGATGCCACAACAATGCAATCCACAGCCATTAAATGTAACTGGTGAAAAAAAAAATTGTCTGCATTTATCCCAAGGAACATGGACACGGAAACATTGTAAAAAATGTTGAACATAATACTCAAACAATTGACCCTGGGAAGTAGTTCAGATAGCATCACAGCTTACAATTGACCTTAAAAACAAGAAGGATAACTATTGAATACTGAATATTGATTAAAAGGACAACATAATGCCCAGGAAACTAATTGAGTTTTTTCTAACAAGCACACGGAACAGAGATGCTACCATCCCGTCGCCCAACTCAGGGTGACAACTAGAAGGAATAGAAAATTTTTCCACAAGCCTGACAAGACTGGCAGAAAAACTTTCAATTCATCCCACGCCAGTTTTCAAGCCCTCTTCTTCCTGACCAGTCTCCAAAATAAAAAACAAAAGCAGTTCCCTTAGACCAGTTGTAAACACTCTGCTTGAGGAACAAAAATCTGAACTTCCAACTGTTCATAAACTCTTCATGATATATTGCCCTCTAGCAACTGCTGTGGCTGTGTAAAACCACCACTGCAACTATGTAGCATCATCGAGACTGATATTCTTTCTGTACCTCAAAAGCTCATTTTCCTACAGGCTGATTTTGTTATCAAAGAGAAGGGCTGCAAAAGAACTGAGTCGTTCATGAACAACTCGAGCTTAACTCATATAAGACTTGTTTGAGCACAGTTTGTACTTTGCTTGCTAAATGAAAAGGTACGAGCCAGATTTTTTAGGCTCATTTAATAATCAAGCCAGCTCCAGCTGTTCTTAGCTTGGCTCAAAACTTGCTATGCTTGTTGGAGCTTTACTAGCCCCTTCTGACTGCTGTGAGTTTCTTTTCCACCCAAACCAATGCCAACGACTGCCATCTACTCACCATTGCCTTTGCTTCAACCTCAACTAAGGAAAGTGAATTTTTCGAAAATGTTACCCTACAATCCATTGGCTATCTCACCTCCAAATTGGGGTTTCAACTCAAAGAAAATTGAGGTTTCAATATGGGACATCTCTCTATTTCATCTATATGTTGTATTGTAACCAAATTGGTCTGAACAACTCTCCTTACCAGCTAAGATCACAGTGCTTCATAGAATGCTGATCGCATGTGAGCTAAATTATTGCAATGACGCACCGGGCATGAGTTGTCTTTGCATTTGGGTTTTCATGTTGCAAGTATGGTTTCCAAGGAAACGTTGGAGAACCCAGCAGCTGGAAGTTTCAACTTTTAAGAGCCATCTCTTGACATTGTGACTTGTGATATAATAATGCTTGGTTATGTTTTCAAAGAAGTGGGTGGTGGTGTATCCATCTCTCCTTCTAAACTAAAGAACTGAACCAACTATTGCTACTAGTCATTCAAAGTTAAGTGGGTAATTAAGGAATGTTTCATTTTATATTACTTATTTATAAGAAAACATGTGAATTTAAATTCCAAAACAAACGGATGTCATGAAATGCACTGGTCAAATTATTGTTGTGGAAAAAACTTGATTTTTCATTTTGAGCCCAAGCTTGAGCTCATTTATATAAAACCGGGTAGAGTCGAGTTGAGCAGGAATCGAGAGCAGAACTCAAGCTCCTCAAACATCAAACAAGCCGAGCTTGAGCTCAATTCTGTAAGCTCAACTCGAGCTCAATCCAAGGTCGAGCCCAGTTAATTTTCATCGAGCTGATCTCAAATACCTAGAGCTAGTCTTGGTTCGGCTCAACTGTGGCCCAAAGAGTATAAAATGACTTAAAACAATTAAGGAAATAATAAAAAATGGCTTCTTTAAATGAAATCTTTTACTATTATAAAAGTTCAACACTCCATTCGGTGTATCCTTACAAGTGAAGCCTGGCTCATTTTTTTGCTTTTCCAAAAATTCCCATGAATTCTAACTATCCTCGTATCAAAATCGTTTTAAACTGCTTAAAACAAATTCGTAAAAATAATAGCAGCTATCTTTCAATCACATTGACAGTTTTCCATTGTTTCCCCTATTTTATCCACACCAATGGCGTATGCACCCACCATCTATTAAAACTAAAAGCCAACAAAAGGCAAAGGTTCGGTTTCACTTCATTTCACATAATCTCAAAATTCCTACTTATTATCTATTCTTGATCCAATAAATTTGGCGAAGCTTCAATTTATGCCATCCTATAATTAATCAAAAGTCCGTCTCT
This sequence comes from Heliamphora exappendiculata, assembly GCA_034768845.1. Lineage (NCBI taxonomy): Eukaryota > Viridiplantae > Streptophyta > Magnoliopsida > Ericales > Sarraceniaceae > Heliamphora > Heliamphora exappendiculata. Next base: position 1,738 of record JAOTRH010110523.1, on the reverse strand, counting down.
AATATAGCAACAACAAACACAAAGAACACTAAATTCTACAACCAGCTGCTAGCTAAGTTGCTTCAAACCGAGCTTAACAATTATAAACTTTTCAAACCGAAGAACGAGCAACTTGATAATCGCCGACTTATAAATTCAAAGCGCAAAATTAATAAATTCAAGAAGCTTACCTTCTATGAATCCGCATCAAACCTGATTAGCTACAGGTAATATCCCCAATTCTGGGAGACTTGCAATCATGTACCGAACTTGGATTCATACACATGAACTTGATTTGCAAATTTGGACCACCAATCAAGCGTAAAAAAAAAACCCGTTAACTTTCAAATAAAAATTACCTGGAAAGAAGCTCAGAAGAATTGAAGACAAGAGAAACACGTGAAAATCCCTAGAATTCAGTCGACGCCGTAAGGACATAGCGAGTCGGCGCTTCTCCGAAGATCGATCCACTGATCAATCGAAAATCGTTCAGAAATCGAAGAGATGACGCGATAGAGGAAGTCGTTGCACCTGCTAGAAGGAAGAGAGAGAGAGAGAGAGAGAGATCGTTTCCAACGGTTATGGCGTCTATGGTACGTTCATCGAACTAATAGTCTCTTGTAAGCTTGTGCCTTTCTTCTTTGTTAAGGAAGGTTGTGCCTATGGCCAATTTTTTTAAGAAGAAATTATAAATATTTATTAAAATAGTAAAATATAAAAACAGTAAATAAAGAATATATAATTATATTTAGCTCTTGTTTGGGAGGAGGTTTTATAAAAAAAAATGAGAAAAAATGAGTTTTTGGAATAACTTTTTAGGGTATTTTTTATATTTTGTTAAAATATCTAAATATCTAATATGTTTTTAGTTTTTGTTTTTAAATTGCTGTATTTGGAATACTGATATAAATTTTTATTAATGAGAGTATAATTAATTTTTTAATTGAGATTATTATAATAATTTTATTCAATATTTAAAATGTGTACAGGCTTATTCTTTTAGGACAAAAAATAAAAAAAAACTTGTTAAATTTTCAAAGAAACCAAATGAAATAATGTAAAAATTAATTTTTTTATTATATAAAAGTCAATTTTTAGATAGGCTTTATGTTAACTTTTTTTAACAATTTCTTTGGCCTCGCCTTACTTCGCTGTTGCATTGTTCTGGATACGAGTTCATATTTTATACTAGCTCTCTCAATTTTCAAAAATTAAATTAATTAACTCGGTAAGATTTTAAATAATCCGATTTTAAATCAAATTATTCTAGATTAAATAATAATAATAATAATAATAATAATAAACAAACAAACACAAAAACACACACACACACACACACACACACATATATATATATATATATATATATTAGTTTTCAAGAAAAAAAATTATTTTTCAAAAAAAAGAAGATATTCTAGGTTAAATAATAAACACATATATATTTTAGTTTTTTGTTATAACAAAAAAATCTGTAACAAAGCATATCTAATTATTTAATTTCATGCACGAGCAAGTGATTCATATTCTCTGCAATAATCAATCATAGGCTTTGTTTGGAATAATTGCTTATTTATTTAATTTAATTTTTATTTAATTTTTAGTAAATTTTTTTATCATTAAGTCAAATTATTACACTTTTTGACTCATCTGATCAAAACGATCCGAAAAAATTTAAAAAAAATTACTATAAAAAAATTATAAGACAAATAAGATAATAAATTAAATTTTATATTATTTATTTCATCTTTAATTTATTTAT
>JAOTRH010110512.1:0-15361 GCA_034768845.1 Heliamphora exappendiculata | reverse complement strand
GTCTCGGATCGTTGTTCTGCATCAAAAAAACTTGAACAAGTTTCTTGAAGGTATATTTAATAATAATATATCAGTTTTATGTTATCGTTTTTCATGAAAAACGCACGCGCCATTTTTTACAGTCACGGCGCTGGTTCTTAATTTTTCTTCCGCGTTCCAACACCAAGTTTTTATGTCTTGACTTAACCTATTAATTCGTGATTATCTTTCCAATAAAGATAGTTTTAAGTCTTAACTTGGCTTTTAATTATTTTTATCATGTGCCTCGTCCCGAGTTTGTAGGTCTTCACTCGACCTACTAATTTGCGACTCTCTCTGATGAGGGTGATTTTAAAGTCTTGACTCGACTTTTAATTATTCTTATCCTGTTTTCATTCTACATTTTTTGGTCTTGACTCAACCTATTAATTCATTGTGTGCATTCCCAGTTGAAGATAATTTCTAATATCTTGACTCGATCCTTTTAATTATTTTATTCCCAACCAAGTTCTTAGATCTTGACTCGATCTTTGATTTATTGTTTGTTTGTGCTCCCTTTAGATCTTAACTCGATCTTTAAAAATTATTTGATTATACTAGTGTTTGCATTATGTTAGCATCTGCATCATGTTTAGTATTTTGCATCTGCGCATTTTTTTCAAGAACTACGTTTTGGTCTGATCCCCTAGCAAAGGGGTACGTAGACAACTCGATGAAAATTCGAGTATGACCAATATAATATGCACACTTGTGTGTTTGTGACCTAAGATTGATGGCTCAGTCAACTAGATGTTGTCTCTGCATCTTTGATATAACTTGTATCATGCGTTGCTATGCAAGTTATATCAAAAAGGGGCAACTATAGACACCCCAATTTGACCTTATCTAATCTTAGGTTGATCCGGGTGAATCCAATGATGACAACAAGTGGAATGGTGCTCTTAAAACAATCCTTTGAAAGTGATCCAAACTCAGTATTTGAACTCAATGATCAAAACCTTCAAACCAATAGAATCATCTTGAACCGCTAACTTTTGAACCTTGAGACCACCAACTTTATTGTGGTGACCTCCACAAGAACCTCCTAGAAACCCTAGCAAAAGTGGCGACCGCCGTATCTGAACCTTGGGGTCGCCAACTTCATTGTGGCGACCGCCATAAGAAACCCCTGAAAGCTTTATTTTTGTGGTGACCGCCCACTCTGAACCCGGTGACCGCTAACTCCAAATGGCCTGACGTGTTCCAAAATGTGTCAATATTTCATTGGTTGAATAATTCTATAAATACCGTACCCCTAGTACGTTTTTCAAAGAAGAATTTAGAGTGAGAGGTACTCTGCCAAAGTATTGAGAGAGTACAAGCCTCGACGCCGGAACCCTGCTAAAGTATCAAGAGATTGACCACCGATACTGAAACCTTGACTCACTCACACTTAGATTGAATCATTGATTGAGGATTGGATCGTTAAAGCACACCTCCCTGACTTGAGGCATCACCCGGATTATAGCAATCTAAGTATTCAGTTTAAATCCTCGGCCTTTCTCTTTCCACTCTCTATCCTTTAGAGTGGCGGGATTAAGTTCAATTTCAATTCTCATGTTTCATTCACATGTATAGTTGATTTAGTTTACGAAATTGTAAGTATGAAATTAACGTGCATAATTTGTTTATTGCAGTTTGGATACTTTTTTATTGATTTTTTAGTCGTTATTTTGTTCACATTGCACACTTAGCACATTGTTACTCTCGAATTCATTAAAAGTAGTGCTAACATATTTGACAATTACAACTTATAGTGTTGTTATTGTCATAACCAACGCACTTATATTTATATGATTGTAGTTGTCAATACTACATCTATATTTTCTAATTAGACAGTTGTTATGCTTTTACATAATAGTTTATGTTTTAATACATTATATTTAGTTTAAATCTTTTTTAATTGCATTTCTTTTATTTTTCTTTTCTTTTATTTTGTTTAATACCAAAATTCACAAAATCTTTAATAATATCCCTTCTATTTTTCTTTCCCTTTATGCACCAAATCTTTTAATGTTAGTTTAATTTTTTTTTAATAGTATTCTTTTTGTTTTTTTTTTTGTTTTTTTTTTGTTCAACATCAAAATTTCCAAAATCTATTAATGTTAGTTTAATTTCTCCTCTTATAGCATTTATTTTACTTTTTTTTTATTTTGTCTGATTTTCATATAAAATCTACAAAATCCATGATAAATAGTTAGATTCTTTTTTTTCTTTTCTTTAAGTCATAATTCTAATTAATTTAATAGCCTTTTCTTTTAAAACCTTTCATTTTTGGTTTAATTTTCTTTTTAAAATTTTCTTTTAGTTTTCTTTTCTTTTGATTAAATCTTTGAACATTCTTTTTTTTAATTTTTCTTTGAATAATTTTGTTTTAATTCTTGTTAGTACTTGTTTTCTTTATTATTAAACTTTTAATATAGAATTTCTGTATTTTAGTTTATTTTTCCTCTTTAGTTGAAGTTAATCATGTTAATGTAATTTTAGGATATTTGGTAATATTCATGTTTGGTATAATTCATTTAAAATCATGTTTAGAATAGTTTAGATTATCTTGTTAGCAATTCATGTTTATTTTTAGTATAATTTGAATTTAGTGACTTTAGCATATTTTCTGTTCTTTTATTTGAATCATGCTATGTGCGTTTGCTCCATATATTCTTTAGTTAGAAAATGCATCCCGTAGGACTTAAAAAAAAATTTCTTATTTGTTTTGATTTGGTGTCCTACATACATATGTTATGTATTTTTTTAATTTAATTTTCAATATTCTCTCTTCGTCTTTATTTTCTGTATTTGCATGCATTTGAGAAATCTAATTAAGAACCGATGATGATTAGTAGAAGCCAACTTCACGATTGAGCAAATAGAGTGCGTAACACTTTTTTCGATTCGTACCTTAGCCCCTGGATCTTTATTTTCTCTAGTTAATGCTTTAAAGATCAATAGCCTTTTTTTTTCTTGATTTTTCTCAAAAACCAACTGTCGACTCTATTTTCAACAAAAAGTAATTTTTAAAATTTAGTTTTTAATGTGTTATAATATTTTTTATACATTTCTTGAAATCTCTTATTTTTTAACTCAAAAAAACCTAAAATCTCGGCGTCACACCTAGATGGAAGAAGAAACTAACCAAAAGTTCTTAGGATTTGAGATCTTTTTAGCCACCAATTGTCTGATAGTGAAGGATTGGGTAGACTTCATGGAACAGAATGATCTGGATTCCTTCTTTGATGAAGAAATAGCCCGAATGTGTATAGGTAATGAAGATGACGTTGTGATGATGATGATGATGGATGCAAATGCACCTATAGATTACACAGGATTCATTGTGGATGCTACCAATAAAGTTCAAGATAATTGGTTCTTTGAGTCAAGTCTTTTGTATGATGTAGGTAGCGAGTCAAAGTTCGAGTTCATCGAGTCTATCAAAAATGAGACTGTAATTAGGTATTATGATGGCAAGTCTGTCAAGAATGCACATGTTGGCATACTTGATTTTTCTTTCTATTTTGATTTCGAGTCCAAAATTGTAACCCCGTTAACATTAATGAAATAAATTTGGATTTCCTTTACTTTGTTGTGCCTCAAATATTTTATGTGAATTCTGTAAATTTTGATGAATTTGAGAGAGATATTTCTCAATAGTTAAAATCTTTAATTTGAAGAGAAGAAAAAATACGTGTCAAACCTGTAATAGAAGAAACTGTTTCAATAAATCTAAATAATGAGAAGAATCTGCAAATGGTTCAGTTCGGTTCCATGTTGTCTTTAGAGGAACGTGAGCAATTAACTATTTTATTAAAATAATTTAAATACGTTTTTGCATAGTCCTACGAAGACATGCTTGGAATCGATCCTAACATTATGCAAGATCAAATTTTCCTCTACCCGAGTGCCAAACCCATCAAGCAGAAACTCAAAAGGATAAGACCGAATTCGGCCCTTAAGATCAAGGAAGAAGTGACCCAGCATATCGATGTAGGAATCCTTATAGTCACTGAGTACCCTCAATAGGTAGCCAACATCGTGCCAGTATCGAAGAAAGATGGGAGAATTTGGGTTTGCGTTGATTTTGGAGACCTCAACGAGGCTAGTCCAAACCATTTCCCCGCGTAGACGTGTTGGTAGACAATACCAGCAGAAACGCGCTTTTATCTTTCATGGATAGTTTTTTAGAATATACCCAAATTTTGATGGCACCCAAATATCGAGAGAAGACTACCTTTACTACGCCTTGGGGAACTTATTGCTACAGGATTATGCCCTTCGGGCTTAAAATGTGGGAGCAACCTGTCAGAGAGCGGCAACTACACTACTATTTGATATGATACACAAGGAAGTAGAGGTCTAAGACGACATGATAGTGAAGTCTAAAACTAAAGAGAGAAATTTGTGGCTCTAAGAAAGTTGTTCGAACTAATCAAAAAGAATAGGATGGATTTAGACCCACGAAAGTGTGCCTTTGGGATGACCACCGGAAAGATGCTTAGATTTATGATTACGTAGCATGGCTCTAAAGTCAATCCATCGAAGAACAAAGCTATCCTCAAGTTACCTCCCCCTAAAACTGAGAAAGAGGTAAGAAGTTTCCTGGGGAAGGATTCAGTTCATTGGTCGATTCATAAGCAAGTTAACGTCAATCTGTGAACCTCTTTTCTAACTATAGAAGAAGGGAACAAAGTTTTAGTAGAATCAACAATGATGTTTTCGATACCGTGTGACAATACTTGCAAAATTTCCCAATTTGTCACTTTTAGAACCCGAAAACCCTCTAATTCTATATTTGTTAGTAACCAATTCAATAATGGAGTGTATGCTCGCACAGGAAGATGAAGTCAAAGTGAGGAGAGCCATTTATTATCTAAGTAAGAAGATGACGGAATGCGAACTCTGATATATGCCTTTAAAGAAAACATATTGGGCACTAGTATGGGTATCAAATAAATTATGCCACTATATGCTTGCGTACCGTGTCATCTTAATTTTGCAGATGGATCTATTCAAGTACCTATTTGAAAAATTGGCATTAACAAGGAAGTTAGCCCGATAATTATTAATGCTGGCTTTGGCGGTTGACACCTCTCCCTCTATGGATCGACACCTTTTAACAGTTCGTTGAATGGTTTTACGTCTAGCCACAAGGTCGGCACCTCCAAGCCACAGGGTTGACACATTTTTCTAGTAGACACAAAGACATACCAAATAGAAGATAGAGTCAACACCTTTGCACATCACGGTCGACACCAATTTCCAAAAGCCCCAAAATCACAACAACAAGGTTGACACCCTTGCACAGCGGGGTCAACACAAATTTCTAGAAGCTCTAGATCACGATGACAAGGTCGTCACCCTTGCCAAATGGGTCGGCCCTTCAGTTTGAAAAATCAAATCTACAGAAAATTAACAAAATCTTGAGGAGCAATCTTTGCCTTAATCACAAATCATTTTTCAACGGTTACTTACTTAATGGGTTTATAAAAGGATGATTGCAATCAACATAGAGACATGATCATTCATTGAATTAATCAGTCACGCAATCATTCAATCATTGTGATTGTTCATTGAAGAAAGATATATCTCTCTCTCCCTCTCCCTCTCTCTCTTATTCCTTGCACTGTTCTATTAGTTTTTATCTTTCAACAACGAGTGTTTGAGAATGAAAAATCTAGGGGACACTTTTTCTATTCACATCTTGTAAAAAGGGAGAGTGAACCCTTGTGATTTGAGAGTGTTTGAATCACTCTTGGGAATTGGTCAAGAATACTCAAAATCAAGGCTTTTTTATTGAGTCTTGGGTTGACTAATAACTCAAATATTGATGGTTTAAGGCATTCAGTTATATGAAACATTGAAGGAAAGTGGAAAATACTCAAGGAGCTACTTGAGCAGTAGACATAAGTTTGGATTGAAGCCAAACTAGTATAATCGATGTGCTTTCATTTCTCTTTCCTTTCTTTCTTGTTTTTCTTTTATCTATTATATTTAAGCTTTCATTTTAACTGTCACAAAATTGAATCTCTTCATATTCATTCTTTTTCTCTAATTAATCAAGAAAAGTTTTAAAACTTAATTCACCTTTCTATTGGGTTGCCTACCTAGCTAACAGTTGACAGCTGTTCCAACCATAACATTACAAATAAACAATCATTTTATAATCAAAATGACCTCTCTCAATTTCAAAATGTGGTCGTCAGGTCACAAAATAAAAGTCCAAAGCGAAACTGAAATCGTCACTTGATTTTAAAGTTTAAGAACTTATGCATTGACTCCGTCGATTAGGATTAATCATTTCACAACCACAGGATGAGCTTGGGTATTAAGGTACCAAGTGAAAAGGTGTTAAGCACTCACTCTATCTGACTTTACGGTTAACATCTACTTATCCCCAATGGTTCACTAGATTAAGTTGATATACCTAACTAATGCATGAATATGAAATAAAATGACTAGTTAAGCTCACGTGTGTCAAAACACACGTTTTATAAATTAAAAAAAAAAAACAAGCGGGTCTCTTGACCATTGGGTCATCCCAAGCATGCAAAAAGAAAAATAAACACGTTAATCTAAGAACCCGATCCTAGAAATTCATAATCGCTCATCCCGACACTATTCTGGATAACCGACTACAATTTCTAGGTTTCGATCCTTATCGTCATCCTTGCAAAGCAAACAAAAATCAAACCAAATTTCCTCATAGGGTCCAACCAAAATGGTGCTCAAGTGCGAATTAGATTTGGTTCAACGGGATCAACGGGATAGGTTCACCTGCAACTAGCATGTAAACTTTGTCTAAAAAGAAACAATTTTTTATTTTTTTTGGAAAATAAGTTTCTTAGAATTTAAAACCTAGGCATGCTTACCTACTAGTCATGCGTCAAAACATAATAAAATTAATAAAAGATGAGAATAAGGTCGAATATGCATACATATATACAACCTCTAAGGTATAGCCGGCCACCTTGGGGCATTTTTTTTTCATTATTACTTTGTTTGTAATTAAAAGATGAGAATAAGGTTGCACACATATATATACTAGCAAAAACCGGTGCTATACACGATTAGTTATGTATAATATAAAATAATATTAACTCATATAATAAATTTTATTTTGTTAAATTAATCACTTAAAATTTATTTAAAAAGGATTATGTACAATTTTTTATCATATATTTTTTGTTTAATTCTGGTTATAATCTATTCATCAATTATAACTTATTCTCCGTCATAATGCACGTATGAGACCCAGACCCGTCTCTTTTTTGAGATATTTATATATATTGACGTGTTTCTTTCAGTATATATATTTCTGTATTGTATGGCTTATGTTTCTAGTTGTAGAACAGCATGTTTTGTTTAGGTGTTATACGTGTTATGCACGCGGGGTTTGGCTTGGTTGCCTTGCACGATTTTTCTCCCAACAACGACCACTCAAGCGGGCTAGTGGCAGAGTGTTGGTCCGTGAGGTGACCGCTCGAGCAGTTATTAGGCGCTCGAGCGGTGGTGTGGCAGAGCTTATGTCGGCAAGGGGTCCGCTCGAGCGGTGCTTGGGCACTCGAGCGGTGGGTCCTGGGCGCAAAAATCTATAAAGGCTACAAAATATCTTTTTGAGTCTCAAAATATCTTTTTCAAACATATCTCTTCTCTCTCTTCATTTTTCTACCTTCTCTCTAGCTTTCGGGAGGGCTCGAGCTTAGTTTCTCACGGTCAAATAGCAGATCCTTACTATCGACGACGTGGGCTTCGTATCCATTCGGACGGATTCTCGTTCTGACAAGGTTAAATTTTGAGGCGTCGATCTTTTAGCTCTCCGAGGTAGGATCCTAGGCTTACTGCTGTTAAAAGGGTGCTCTATGTAATTATATGTGTTTTCGCCGGGTAAAAAACGGTTGATTTGTGATTTTTCATGTTCAAACCTTGATTTTGGGTTAAAGTGGGTTTTATACATTTTCTTGGTTTTATTCATGATCCAGATGTATTGAGATAAGTGGTTTTCAAAAGGAGATTTAAAAACGAGGTGTTTTTTTTTTATGAAAAACATGTTTGTGGAGGTTTGGAGCTAACTCTTGGGGTTGTGTCTCAGTTGTGTTGAAAATCTATTGCTAGATGCTTATAGATCTCCATATAGATGGATTGGATCTCTTTTATACATGCGATGTAGAACTATTTTTATGGGTTTTCGTAGTTGAGCTACTATTGGATTTTTAAATGTTATCCATAGATGTGCCATGACAGAGGGTATGTGGATGTGGGCTTACATTGCTCCTCGGTGGAAGTCCAGAAATGTGCGCAGTGTAGGTGATCTATCCCTTCGGGTTAATCCCTGTAAATTGAGTCGGTTACCTCCGTGAATCGCGATATGTGGGTGCTTTAGACCCTCGGGTTTTGGGCCTGTAAATTGAGCAGCAGGTGCTTTGTACCTTCGGGCTAGTTCAGTGAATTAAGCCGGTTGCCTCCGTCAATGGCCTCATTATCGTAACTCTGTATAGAACTTGTCGTTACTGAGCAGGCCTTAAGTGGTGACTAGGGTAATAGGCAAGAGTCTATAGTTGTTACCTTTGTCTGTGTGACAGAGTCGATACATAAGATTATGTTTTATCTCTTTCTCTTCGGCTGTGTGACCCGAGTGGAGAACACTGTTTTATTACTGCTTTCCCTTAACTGTGGTATGATATTTGTGATGATGATATGCATAATTTCAAAGATAGAAAACTGATGATTTTTTAGAGGAAAACCTTTAGCTCCTGTGGTTGAGCTTATGTGTTTATGATTGCATAGCCTACTTTACAGCTTTACTATCTATTTTTCTATTGAGCTTCGACTCACAATATGAAATTTTTGCTATAAAAACCATTTTCAGGTGATCATGTGGAGTTGACCTAGATGCTTGTGGTGATGGAGAGCTTGCTGTAGTTTTTCTATTTTGATGCATGTACCTTTACATGTGATGCATGTTTTAGAAGGCGAGTTTTGAATGCCTTGAGGCGATATACTTATTCATGTATGAGGATGCATGTTTACTGTTTATGAGAGCTGAACTTTGGAAAATTTTTATCCAAATGTTGTATATTTTTTAGTTGATGGTGTTCCAACTTAAAATTTATTTTCATAAACTGTGTTTTGGTAGGCTTTCGCGTGACCCTAGTGTTTGAGGCGTGACAACTTAGTATCAGAGCTCTAGGTTTGAATGCCTAAGAGCCATAGAAAAGAGGGCACATCACCTTGTGAGGATGTATGTATGCTTGATTGCATGTGTTCAAGAGTTTTCTTACATAAGCATGATAGCCTATATAGCATGATGATTGTGTATATGTGGGTATAGAGGTTGGATCTTTTGATTGATTAGTCTTACCTTCGGGCGTTTAGATTAACAAACTTGGGAACCATGTTAGAGACGTGTTTCACGGACGTGATTTCTAGCTAGGAATCTAAGTGGGCTATCAAAATGGACGAGTCTTTCTTGTCGGTTCTCCTCGGTATATGAGATGTGTTGACATGATCTAAGTGGCTATATGTTAGCATGCTTATTTGTGATATGTCTTTTACGTTAGTAATAACATGTTGTATGGATGCTTATCCTATTATATTGCTTTTGTTTAGCGTTATGTCCACTCGGGGAGGCCAAGGCCGAGATCGAGGTCGTGGTCGTGGTTCTGGCCGAAGTGACGTTCCAGTCCCAGATGCTGGGGATGCTAATGCACCCCACTGACATGTTGACGAGGGAGATCTATTGCGTGAGATGGTCGGCTCTATTCGGCAACTGGCTGAGGCCACTAGGGGAGGGGAGAGTGTACCTGAGCCGAGGGCGACGGTCGCGATGCGTGAGTTTCGCCGTCTGAACCCTCCTACCTTTTCTAGGGATCCCAACCCCACAGTTGCCACTGAATGGCTGGAGCTAGTCACCAGGATTCTAGACATGCTTCAGATAGAGGAAGACGATCTGAGGGTTACGTTTGCTGCCTTTCAGCTGAGAGGGAGTACACACATGTGGTGGAAGTTTGCCAAGACTACAGTCGGAGGCACTTGGGAGGCATTCACGAAGGTATTTCTGGAGAAATACTTTCCAGCGACATTAAGGGATCGCTACAGAGAGGACTTCCTTTTTTTGACGCAGGGAACGATGATTGTGATTGAGAATGAGGCGGAGTTTACTAGCCTATCCTGGTTTGCACAGGAGATTGTGCCCACTGATGAGTTCCGTGCAAAGAGGTTCAAGAGGGGTTTGAGGCCCGCTATCCGTGATAGAGTGGCTGCATTCAGGATGTAGGTTTTTACAGAGTTGGTGGAGACCGCCATGAAGGTGGAAGATACTTTGAACGAGACACGCCGAGACAGAAACAGTAGAGGTCAACAGCAAGACAGGGGACGTACACAGAGTCAGAGACGCAGGGAAAACAAGCGTCAACGGACATCTGGTCTGAGTTCTCATCCAGTGGGGTCGTATTTTCCACAGTCTCCTGCATCTATGTCTCCCGTAGCTTCAACGGGAAGGTCAGAGCGTAGAGAGCTTATTTTTTATAGATGCCAATGGCCAGGGCATCATGCGGCAGAATTACAGAGTTCAGCGCCTGTTTAGGCATAGTCTCAGGCGCAGGAAAAGGGGCCAGTGGTATGTTTTGAGTGCGGCCAATCTGGGTACATCCATCGGGACTGTCCCAGAGGAGGGAGCATGTAGAGTGCAGTTGGAGCACCTGTCATTCCATCCACCTAGGGACGTCAGTTATCTCGATTCGCTGAAGGGGGTGCTTCAGTATAGTCAGGCAGACAGTTGACAGTTTAGGGCCATAGTGGACAGGCCAGAGCTTACGTTCTTGCAGATTCTAGTTCATCCAGAGCATCGGTTATGCCCAATGTTGTTGCTACCACCTCCATGATCAAAGGTACTCTTCTAGTTTAAAGATCATGGGCCAGTGTCGTTATCGACACAAGAGCGTCACATTCACTTATATCATCTGCTTTTGCATCTTCTTTGGGGCTGGAAATGGACTGGTTAGGTAGTGTTTTGAGTGTGGAGACCCCAGTCAGTGGAAGTGTGACATTGAGTCTTTTCTGTAGATCATGCGTGTTGGAGTTCGCTGATCGTTGTTTAGAGTTCGACTTTATCATTCTAGACATGACCACGTTTGATGTCATCCTATGGATGGATTGGCTGACCACCTATCGTGCCTTTATCGATTGCGATCAATTGAGGGTAACGATTTGTACACCGGTAGGAGATTGTTTTTTTTTTTGTGGGAGATCGGGATGAGGGTTTGATGACTATGCCGGGCGTTGTGCGGAACCAAGGCAACCTGGGTTTCCTCTTTGCAGCCCTCGTGTTGGACGAGGAGGTTAGAGTTCGAGGAGAGTTACCTCTGGTGGTCTATAACTATCCAGATGTTTTTCCTGAAGATCTGTTTGAGTTGCCACCAAGCCGCGGGATAAAGTTCTCTATTGATCTAATTCCTGAAGATGCTCCCATATCTATACCTTCTTATCGTTTTGCACCCACTGAGTTGTGTGAACTCAAGGTACAGCTTCAGGAGTTGCTAGAGCGGGAGTTTATACGTCCAAGTACTTTGTCGTGGGGAGCTCCTGCTCTTTTTGCTAAGAAGAAAGATGGATCTTTACGATTGTGTATCGACTACCGAAAGCTGAATCGGGTGATAGTGAAGAACAAGTATCCAATGCCGAGGATAGATGATTTATTTGATCAGCTGAAGGGTTTGAGCTTCTTCTCGAAGATTGACCTGAGATCAGGGTACCGCCAGTTGAGGATTAGGGACGAGGACATAACGAAGACTGCCTTCTGGACTCGCTGTGGTCACTATGAGTTTTTGGTAATATCGTTCAGTCTGACAAACGTACTAGCCACGTTTATGAGTTTGATGAGCCAGATCTTCCATCCTTACTTGGATAGTTTTGTGGTGGTGTTTGTGGATGATATTCTCATCCACTCACCCACTAGGGAGGCACATGAGGATCACCTACGGATCGTGCTACAGATTTTGAGAGAGCATCGCTTATATGCGAAGTTTGAGAAATGCGAGTTCTAGATGTCTGAAGTGAGGTTTCTTAGACATGTAGTGTCGACAAACGGAGTAGTAGTGGATTCGTTAAAGACAGATGCGGTGATGGGTTAGGAGTGACCGAAGAATGTCTTTGAGTTTCGTAGTTTTCTGGGTCTGGCAGGCTACTATCGGTGGTTTGTGAAGGATTTTGTGAGACTTGCTGCACCAATGACGCATCTGACGCGGAAGGGAATTGTGTTTGTATGGAGTGAATCCTGTGAGTCGGCATTCGAGGAGGTGAAGACGAGGTTGACTAGCGCGCCAGTGTTGATTATTCCATAGCGAGGCTGGGGGTATACAGTATACTGTGACGCATCACACGACGGGTTAGGCTGTGTTCTGATGCAGGAAGGAAAGGTTGTAGCCTACGGTTCTTGACAGTTGAAGACGCAAGAGAAGAACTACCCAACACACGATCTGGAGTTGGCAGCCATGGTCTTTGCCTTAAAGACATGGCATCACTATCTATATGGTGAGTATTTTGAGGTTTTCTCCGATCACAAGAGCTTAAAATACTTATTTTCGCAGAAGGACCTGAACTTGCACCAACGACGATGGATGGAGTTGTTGGAGGATTATGATTTTGACTTGCAGTATCATCCAGGGAAGGCCAACGTTGTGGTCGATGCTCTCAGTAGAAGGTCTCATGGATCGTTAGCTTTAGTGGCTATACGTGAGTGGGACATGCATGGAGAGATTGGGGAGTTTGATATATGCCTTGGAGAGATTGCGACGGGTGTCACCTTATTTTCAGTAGTTACTCGACCAGCATTGATAGCACATGTGCTAGAGGTCCAGCTGAAGGATCAGGAGGCTCAGACGATACGAGATCGCGTTGCTAGTGGAAAAGATACAGCGAGATGGATATCAGAGTCTAAAGTTGGCTAGGAGGTTATTTGTGCTAGGGTCATGCCGAGCTGATCTACTACGTGAGTGTCATCATTCTCGCCTTGCTCTTCATTCAGGAGGCATAAAAATGTATCATGACCTACGTCGTCAGTTTTGTTGGACGGGAATGAAGAGAGATGTGATCCAGTTTGTCTCTCGATGACTTACCTGTCAGAAGGTGAAGGCAGAACACCAGAGATCGGTGGGCTTGTTGCAGCCGTTATCGATATCAGAGTGGAAGTGGGAGAACGTCACGATGGACTTTGTGTCAACACTTCCTCGATCACATAGGGGACACGACGCCGTATGGGTTGTGGTCAATAAGTTAACGAAATCTGCACACTTTCTCCCCATCTACGTGATGGATCCAGTGGATAGACTGAGTGAGTTGTATATCAGAGAGATAGTCCGGTTGCATGGAGTACCAGCATCTATTATTTTTGATCGAGTCCCGTGCTTCACATCGCGCTTTTGGCAGAGTCTTTAGGAGGCTTTGAGGACGAACTTGATGTTTAGTACTGCTTTTCACCCCCAGATGGATGTCCAGTCAGAGAAGTCTATACAAATTTTGGGAGATATGTTAAGGGCATGTGTACTTGATTTCAGAGGTTCTTGGGAGGATCATCTACCGTTGGCAGAGTTTGCATACAACAACAGTTATCAGTCCAGTATTGGGATGGCACCATATGAGGCTTTGTATGGTAGACCATGTAGAACTCCCTTGTGTTGGACAGATGTGGGAGAGACCACAGTCTTGGGACCCAACATGGTACGGGAGACGACAAAGAAGGTTGCTGTGACACGCCAACGCCTTATGACAACTCAGAGCCGCTAGAAGAGTTATGTAGATTAGAGGAGGCGACCTTTGGAGTTTGTAGTGGGGGATCATGTGTTCCTGAAGGTCTCGCCACGTAGAGGTTTGATGAGGTTTGATCGTAGCGGGAAGCTATCACCGTGCTTCATTGGACCATTTGAGATCCTCGACAGAGTTGGAGAGGTTGCATATCGTTTGGCTTTTCCACCTCAGTTGGCATCTGTGCATAACGTGTTTCACGTTTTTATGCTTTAGAGGTACGAGCCTGATCCTTCACATGTGTTAGATTGGGTTGAACTGCGGGTTGATGAGGATGTCACTTATGAGGAGCATCCAGTGAAGATTCTTGATACAAAGGAGAAGGTGTTGCGGGGAAGAACGATTGCTTATGTCAAGGTCCTATGGCTTCATTGCGGAGTTAAAGAAGCGACATGGGAGCTTGAGTTTGGGATGCGTGCTAGATACTCAGACCTATTTACCTCATGACCTTGTAGCGAATTTCGGGGGCAAAATTCCTTAAGGGGGGAGAATTGTAAGATCCAAACCCGTCTCTTTTTTTAGATATTTATATATATTGATGTGTTTTTTTCAGTATATGTATCTCTGTGTTGTATGGCTTATGTTTCTAGTTGTAGAGCAACATGCTTTGTATAGGTGTTATACGTGTTATGCATGCGGGGTTTGGTTTGGTTGCCTTGCACGATTTTTCTCCCAGCGACGACCGCTCGAGCGATGGGGAGCGCGCTCAAGCGAGTTGGTGGCAGAGTGTTGGTCCGTGAGGTGACCGCTCGAGCAGTTACTGGGCGCTCGAGCGGTGGTGTGGCATAGCTTATGTTGGCAAGGGGGCTGCTCAAGCAGTGCTTGGGCGCTCGAGCGGTGGGTCCTGGGCGCAAAAATCTATAAATGCTACAAAATATCTTTTTGAGTCTCAAAATATCTTTTTCAAACATATCTCTTCTCTCTCTTCATTTCTCTACCTTATCTCTAGCTTTCGGGAGGGCCCGGGCTTAGTTTTTCACGGTCGGATCGCAGATCCTTAATGTCGGCGACGTGGGCTTTGTATCTATCTGGACGAATTCTCGTTCCGACAAGGTTGGATTTTGAGGCGTTGAGATTTTAGCTCTTCGAGGTAGGATCCTAAACTTACTGCTATTAAAATGGTGTTATATGTAATTATATGTATTTTCACCGGGTAAAAAATGCACGATTTGTGATATTTCATGTTCAAACCTTGATTTTGGGTAAAAGTGGATTTTATACATTTTATTGGTTTTATACATGATCCAGATGTGTTGAGATCCGTGGTTTTCAAAATGAGATTTGAAAACGAGATGTTTTCTTTCATGAAAAATATGATTGTGGAAGTTTGGAGCTAACCCTTGTGGTTGAGTCTCAATTTTGTTAGAAATTTGTTGCTACATGCTTGTAGATCTCCATGTGGATGGATTGGATCTCTTTAAAACATGCGATGTAGAACTGTTTTTACTAGTTTTCGTAGTTGAGCTACTGTTGGATTTTTAAATATTTTACATAGATGTACCTTGATAATGGGTATGTGGATGTGGGCTTACATTGCTCCTCGGTGGAAGTC
>JAOTRH010110501.1:0-15362 GCA_034768845.1 Heliamphora exappendiculata | reverse complement strand
TTTTAATTGAGGCTTAAAATTAATTTGCCTTCTACAACAAATAAATTAAATTAAAATAGATTTTAACATTAATTAGAGACTTTATTTTTATTTTTCACTCTAAGAATCTTATGTTTTTAATTTCTCTTCTCGAGAAAAAAATAAAAAATTTACAAATTCTATAGAAAGATAAAAAAATTAAAATTTACTTAAAGTAAACTTATAAACTAAATTTAATTTTTTTATTTTTTGCCTAGTAGGTTTTTTATCTTATGATAAAAAAAATTATTTTTTAATTTATTTCATAAAATAAATTCAAAATATAGTTTATAAAGCCTGGAAACTCTTGGCGCGATAAAGCCAAAAAAATTATTCTTATTATAAAGCCACGAAACCCTTGGCGCCTCTCATCTTCTCCTCTACACATTCTTGACCTTAGCTTCTCCCCTTCTCTCTCAACCCTATTTTAGCGCTGCGCACCAGACTAGCCGCCGTCGCGCTGTCCCTCGGTTGCCGTCGCATTGTCCCTCGGTTGCCGTCGCGCTGTCCCGCCGTCCCTTAGTGTTTCACCACTCGCTCGTTGTCCCTCGCTCTGTCTCTACATTCAATCTCTGTCGTCGTTGGTGGTTCAGTCTGACGTCGGTGGTCCAGTCTTCGTCGCCGGCGGTATTTCTCTCTCAACTCTCAAGTTTAGGACGAACGTGTATATATATATATAATAATTTTTTATTTTCTGCATTTTTGTTGGTCATACGATTTCCTTTGTACATTTATTTCACAGAGAGAAATTAGTTTTAAATGTGGAGGATGAATGAAATTTTTGCTCCCTATCTTCCTTTTTTCATGTAGAATATCTAATTTTTCTGATTGTTTGTCTATTCCTGTAGTTTTAAATATGCAATCTCTTATTCTGATGCAGTTTTTAATCTTTGAATAGAGATGGTATAGTCCTTGATCCCTTTTTCAGAAGTTCTTTTTTTTGTTGTAAGAAACCTGATATTCATGATCTTTGCAATTTCTTTGTGGGATTTTGAGTGATTGAGGATGCAACTGTGATTAATATGGCATTGCCTGTACACATATCCTCTAATTAGTAACAATTGCAGCTATTGTTTTTGGAGCAGAGATTCTCTGTCTCGAAAATTACATGTCTATATATATTAATGTAATTATAGTGAAATCTATTTATTGGTAAATTATACTGTAAATCTATTTATTGGTTACACTAATTAATGAAATTCCATAAGCAGTGAAATTTTCACTGATATATGAAGTTCATTTTTGTGTAAAGTGTTATTTTTAAATTTGGCTCAAGGACGGGAGAAAGTAAACTATTAAATATTGTTCTTTTCGAATTAAATTGTTATAATCATGGGTTTATGGTCAAATCACTGAAATTTGTTACATAACTATTCATTTAGAAATTTTTTAAAAATAAAATGCTTAATTACAGAAATAATCCCTCAACTAGGTCACTCACTGGACTGATCAGATTCACTATAATCATTTTCAAATGTCACCTCCGAGCCTCTTCCTTTGTTGAGAAGCAATTTTATAGCTAAGAAGTTAGGCCTTTGTTTACATGAATATATAGATGATCTAATATGTGGAAATTTGTTTATCCTTTTCTTATGTTGTCCAAGTTCACTCCGGTCAGTGAATAATTTGTTTAACTTTTTCTTATATGTGGAATATGGGTTTGGCTGATGAGTGTGGAGATTTTAGATGGAAGGCTTATTAAAGACACTTCATGTGAAAATTTCCCGCTTCATGAGTGTTGTGCCATGTTTGTTATTAAAAAAACTCCTTTTCTTATTGGACATTTAACCGAATGGGATAGGACCACCTGCCTATTAGGGAAGAGTTTGATGTATAGGTTCCTATGATACATACATATTTATTAATAGTTTGAGATTGTAATGATGATTAAATAATTAATGTATATGTCTGTTACAGAACTAGTTAAGCAAATTGAGAAGATGGACAAGAGTTAGATTGATTTACCAACTAGGATATCACGGGAATACTTGAATGGAATCGACGAGTTCCTCAAGTTTGCATACAACAATAGGCCTGAAGATTCATTCATCAGTTGTCCGTGTAGGAAATGCGAGAATCGCTATAATTTTTCTCGAGAGGTTGTGCAAGATCATCTCTATCATAGTGGTTTCTTCAAAAGGAACAAAAATTGGACAAATCATGGGGAATCATACTCTATTTTAAAACTCACATTTTTATTGTAGTTGGGACGAAAAGTATCATTAGTTTGCTTTAATATTCCAAAATATGATGTGGCGGAGGGGATTATTATTAGTACGGATCTATCGGAGGAAGTTGATGGAGTTACTTTGGGTTCAGAATTTTGAAAGATTTATGCTGATAAAGTCAAAAAGCTCGACGTGCCTATAGAAAGAACTCGTCGAGGTGTTAAGATAGTTAAGGAAGCTTATGGTCGTAATATTTCTTGGCGATCTTGTGATGTAAGTTACAAATAAAATTTTATTTTTTCATGTAATTTTATATAAATTTTTGACTTCATGAATTTGATATTAAATTTTTTATTTTTCAGGTGTTTGAAAAAGACTAGCTTATGAAGCGGTTAAAGGAAAAATTTGCGAAGCGACTAAAGGGGATAATCATATCAAATTAATTCATAATACATTAGTTGAATTTTTCATTTTGGTTTTATTTTTTTTGTGTGGTTAAACTTATTGTTAATTGAATTATTTTGGATGCAATGATATTTGGTTGCATGGATTAATGGATAGATGTAATGGTAACATTTTATTTGGCTTGAGAATAAATAAAGTATTTGTATATTTTTTATAATATCTTGTATTAATGGATGTTTAGAATTTTAAGTTGTAAATGCTTATTTTTTTATATTTTGATAGACAAAAAATGTTGCAAAATTGAATCTTTTTGAGATAGTTTAATTACCGATGTAAATAGAACCTATGGAGGTTGTATTTTTATGTTGCAAATAATACTTTTTGCGACAGCATACTTTTGCCCCAAATAATACTTTTAGCGATGGAATACTTCTGCCACAAATAATACTTTTAGCGACGGCATATTATTTGTCTCAATTGATACCTTTTGACACGGTATACTATTTGTCGCAATTGATACCTTTTGAGACGGCAGATTATTCGTCTCAATTAGATACTTTTTGAGACGGCATTGTCTCCGACACAATATCTTTTTTTAAGATGGGAGTTTACCGACGGCAAAAGAGTATTTTTGGCGACGGAATTAGTAGCCGCCGCAAAAGAAATTGTTTTTAATGTTTTTTGCGAAAATTTTTCAGCAGTCACAAAAAAATTATTTTTGCCGACGCAAATTTATTTGAGACTGTAATTTTCGACGCAAATAGTTTTTGGCGACCCAGTATGTACTATCTCCATTTGCCGACACAAAGTCGATGCAAATTCTCTTTTGCAATGGCTAATTGACCTTTTGTGACGAATGCTCCCGACGCAAAAGCCCCTTTTTTAGTAGTGTAATCCTCAGCATTGTCTTATAGACGCAGACTTCTTGAACATGTGTCTTTCGTCTATGTGCTTCTTTTTATGTCAAGATATAATAACGGTTCCAACCACTTTAAAGAGTCAATATTTTGCGATCACTTAAAGTCATATGCACAAAGAAAAAAGTGAGTGTTAGATACACCAATTCAATGATTAATATTTTATGCATTTATGACTTTTGTAAATAAAGAAACAAAGGCAGCTCCAATGTTTGCTCATGAAGGATCCTGCTATGCAATATTTTGATATTAGACGCTAGCTCATTGTGTTTTGTCCTTTATTTTTTTCATTGCTTGCTCCTTTAGAAAGATTTAAAACTGGCTTCTTGTTTGGAAAAGCAAAATAGGACCTGACTTGTATTTATGCACAGTCATAAATCTATTTGTATTTTCAATTTATGGTAATCATAATCCTAAATAAATTGTTTAATATTGTAAACATGCTCAACCAAAATCATATGCATTACATAAATTAGTATATTAATATATTCTCATATTCTCATATTTGCATATTAGTATATCAATATATTCTCATATTAGCATATTACATACCTAGCACTATCTCGTATGCAAATGCAATATATTCTCATTTTCTGTAAATAAATTTTCAATTCGAATAACAACGTTATTATTTTTCGCAACCAACTTTATTATCCCCTTTACTAGAACTTTCTGCAACTACTACCTTTTAACAGCAGTCCTAGATAACATTGCACAACAAGAATCATTATGCACAACTAATATTGTTATTCTCGTATGTACAGTTAACTTAGGAGAATAATCTCATATTTTCATGTTAGCATATTAGCTTAATTATCATTTTTTACTAGAATTATCATATCCATATTAGCATATATCCATTCTGTGTATTGAAAAATATCTTATCATATTAATATACTCTAATTTTTTCACGTGTGGACATTATCCTTCATATATCATGAAAAAATAAATTTTATCAACTAAATAACCTAATTGCCTTACAAGAAAACTTTAGATCAATAAACTATTCTCATTCTGTAGTACCCATAGATATTGTTTTATTTCATCAACTAAGTATTTCGTATGCAAAAGAAGTATTCTTATTTTCTGTAAAATAAATTCTCATTTCGAATAAAAATATTATAATTTTATGCTACTAACTTCCTCATTCATAAATAAACAAGATAAAAATAATTTTTTATGGTTATATTTTAACTCAGCACCCACAAAAAACATTCATCATCATATAAACAAGTCCACCAATCATCTATAAGAAACGCTGAAAAAACATATAAACTATGAAATGATTATATACACTGGCCTTCAAATAAGCAAGAATTCCTATTTTCTGAAGTGATTTTGCGCCAAATCTTCTAAAAAAATAACAAATCTCGAAATCTGTAAAATAGAAATGGTTTCGACTGAGTCTGTATTACAATATGAATGCATTTATTTAGGAGCACATATTACCATAAACTGAAAAATAAAAATAATTCAAATGGCTAAAAAAAATGATATCCTGCCATATAAAACTTATGGTTTTCGGCATGTATTGCCATATCATGTTTAAGCAAAAATATAATCATGATATATCTTTCCATTTGAATTAAAAATGAATGAAAAAGCCTCCATAACTGATCTTTACCAGGGAATGTAACGTTTCCATAAAATGTGTCGAGTAATTAATGTTCTCGATCAATTTCCATATGGAACATTTAGATGGTATAAAGGTCTCAAAAAGTACTAAAATGACCTCATAAGATAAGAGTTTATTACACGGAATTTATTCTAGAATAAGTGGCCAAAATAGGACCCTAAACTAATTAACTCTAAAAAATATACTTCTAGCATAACTAGGGGAAACTTCATGAGGCAATAATGGCTAAATTAAATATTATTTGGCAAAATACAACGCCAAAGAATGGGATGGAAATAAAAATAAAAATGTAGGCATGTTTAAAAAGCAAACATTATTATATAAAAAAAATTGATAGATTTGAAGCCTTTTAATGCAAAATCGGCAGATGATATTTATATTTATCTTTAAAAAATTGACAAAAAAGAAAAATTTTGACAGAAAATAAAGAAAAAAATTGACAGAAGAAAAAAAAAATTTCGACAGAAAAAAATAATAATAAAAAATCTTGTCGAGCGCAGCGAGCGCAACCTATCGAGCGCGCCTGTGAGCTGAATGATGAACTAAACATTGATGTTAGAGTACAAGGCATCGTTTGATAACTGTTGCAGATTAAGTGGGATTAATAGTGGGGTGAGATTACGAATGAGGTAGGGTGGGATTGATAATAAAGTGAGATTAATAATGAGATGAGATTAAATTTTTTGCGTTTAATTTGAGTAGGAATAAATAACGAACTAAACAAATTCATATTTAATTTGAGTGAGATTGAATAACATGAAATATGATTATAATGATCAATTTCCAATATTACCCTTATAGTAAAAAACTAATAAATACATTTTGTATTTTTTTATATTAGCTATTAAGTTAATTTATTTTAAAATTAACTTAAATAAATTCACAAGTTAAGTTTTATGTTATTTATTTTAATTTTTTAATATTTTTTTATTATTTTTTAAATTTTTAAAATTCACTTTATAAAGAGAAAGACATTTATCCCAGTGGTTAAGGGACATTTTGGCTTGCTCACCAACCAGGGTTGATCTTGCCTCACTATTGCCCTGTCTCTGACTTTTCCATTGCATGATGCAACCATGATGCCCTCTCCCTGTGATTTGTCACTCTTTCTCTTTTTCAACATCTCATGAGATATGAAAGCATCAACAATCTCATTTAAACTAAAGGTATCTTTTCCGAACATCAATGTAGTCCTCAAATACTCATATGATGAAGGTAAGAAAACCAACAAGAGAAATGCATTATCCTCATCTTTGATCTTTGTTCCAATAGAATCCAATTCCGTCATATCTTGTTGAACTCGTCCAAATGCTTCATAAAATTCGCTTCCTTTGTCATCTGAAGTGCATATAACTGTTTTTTTAAATACAATCGATTAGTTAATGTTTTAGATTTGTACCTGTTCTCCAACTTAGCCTTGAGTTTTGCCAGATCATTTTCGTTGATGACTTTTCAAAGAGTCTTATTCCCGAGATACAACTGAATCGTACTGTTCGCCAAGTTCCGCATCTCTTCCCACTCTACATCCTTCATCATTTTTAATTTTTTTAACTTCTTTCTAAGAGCCTTGATCAGTCTTTTGCGTGTCAATATATTATTCACTATTTGCTACCATAAGGTGATGTCGTTCTAGCCGTTAAAAGGTTCAATCACAAAGCCCAAACTCTTTAACGCCGTTAGGTTTGTGTTTGAAAATATCTCACAATCTAAACTCGTCGCAATTTCAGATATGTGTAATTCTTGTCTCACGTAGCCAAAATCAACTCTGATTGTACCTGATCGCTCCTAATTGTATCTGATCACACCTGATCAATCTCAAATAAGCTGATATGTCCAATCCAATCAAAAATTGTAGAAATTAAAAACTCTGACCGTATCGATAAATTCGCAGTATTAAAAAACCTTAAGAGACACATTTTTCTAAAATTATTTTGCTACATATACGATCCGATATAGCAAAACAATTATAAACCATCGATTTCAAAACATTATTGCCACACAGGATAAAAACTCAAGATTAAAAGATCAATCTGTTATCTTCCCAGCAAGTTTCCTAATTAGTGCCAATAACCTTCCAATCAATTCCTTGCAACACAGTTATCAATTCGCAAGTACCAAACCCAAATTCCACAAGGATTCCAAGGAATTATAGAAACTTATCGAATTTTATGCAAAACCAAATCTACCAATTCCCAAGCCCAAACTGTTGCTTCGTTTAAGAAAAAATATGGCTGCTCCTTTTGCGAAAAAAAAATCGTGATTATCAACAGTGCTACGATGAAATCGTTAACAACGCCATCGGCTTCTCTTTTTTTTTTTCTTTTTTTTATGCAATAAAATAATTTTGATTTAAGTGAATTAAAAATTTTAAAAAAATACTTTGCTCCGATCAACCACCTCCGCTTCGAATCGTCTACCGTTGGCTCTGATACTATTTTTTGAGATTTGAACACCAATTCCCGTATGCGAACGGAAGCAATTCATGTACAAAAAGTAGAAAATAATGAACACCGATGATTTACGTGGTTCGGCTCACAGCGGCTTACGTCTACGAGCGAGAGAAAAAATGTTTCACTAATGTCGAATATGAAAGAGTACAGAATCTGTCTTCTTTCCCTTTACCAGTTAACCTCTCTATTTTTTGTTTCACGACCTTTAACCTTAAAATTCCACTAATATCTTATTTATGGGCATACACGTGAAAATCCTAAAGAAACCCTATATATAAAGAACTCTAGTAGACTTTTAATTTCATTTCAATTTAATTACATATAGACTAAAAATAATATAATAAATATGTGTCCAATAGAATGTAAGGTACATCTCAACATTTACATCCCTATAGCTCCTTTCAGTACTAGGGTCACATGGGAAGCAAGGGTCCTGCTGTAAGGGAACTCACAGTATCCATGCGATGAGTTAAATTTTATTTTAGGTGAATTTTTATAATTTAATTAGAACTATTTATTATTTTATATTTAATGAATAGTTATTTTGTCTAAAAAATCAGGTCAATTCGACATCGTATTCATATGATCGGTACATATTTACCTTCTATTTTATTTTCAAAATCCTATAAATTGGTTAATTTTATTGAACACAAAAATAAATCCTCACATTTACCTTACATTTAACTTACACGTATGCTTCAATCATATGAATAATAATATCCGATTGTTTCAATTTTTTTATAAAATAACTACTCATTAAATACAAAATGATGAATGATTTCAATCAAATTATAAAAATTTACTAAAAATGCCAAAAAAACACTCGTAGCAGGACTCTGCTCGCGGGTACCATGTAGCTTGATATATACATTTTGAGGCTCTTGATGTACTTTATACTATGTTTGGCTGAATGATTAAGGTATCTCTACTTTTAGATTTTTCATTTTTATACTGAAGAAAGGGCTTTTCAGTGGAATAGTGAACAAGGCGAAAACTCATTTCAAGGCACATAAACCAAATAGTACCTTCTATCTCTTTTATTTCTTTATTTTTTTTTTATGACGCTTCCAAACAACCCATGCTACATTCTATTTTCTTAAAATATAAAATGAAAAAACTCTTTCACGATTTTGCATGGGTATTTGAGTTTTTCAACGCTGATCCATGGCATTGACCAGCGTTTAAGTGGTGTTTGGTAATATTGTTACTTTTATGCTTTCTTTTTTTTTAAAAAAAATATGCAATATAATTTTTAATGTTCTTATGTACATGAATAAAAAAAGTAAATTTTTTTTCAAAAAATAATTATTGTACAAGTTTTTAAAAAACTTACCTTAAAATAAGTTAAAAAATAACTGAATCAACGTGCCAAGCGAGAAGATGGCTGAAAAGGTTTCTAATAGAGAGTGAGTGGTCGAAAGAGATCATTCGCAAGAAGTCAATGGTTAGAAGGAGTGACCGAACGTGGTGTGAAGTTACAATAAGAAGAAGAATTGTTTTGAGAAAAAAATAGTAAAACACCGTAATTTTGTTTTCTCGATTTTTAAGATTTGTGTTAATAACTATCACCAATTTTTGAAACAAAAACCTTTAATTGTTAAATGTTCTTTAGTTTTAAAATATAGAAAATATAAATATACATTTTTTAAAAAATAAAAGAACTTCTCATACCTAACAAATATCTTAGTTTCTTTCAAAATTTCTTCTTGTGCGTGGAAAAAAAAAACAAAAAATATCAAATTAACCTAATAATAATGTGAAATTAAGTTTATGGACATCTCAGGTATGGAAATTAGTAAGTGTGCCCACAAAGTACAAACCAATTTGTGGTCTGTGCTCTGTACGACCAGGTTTCTGGAGAGATGTAAACTATGAATTTATAAGTATAAATATTTATGTATATATTAGTATTTAATAAACATAATAAATGCATTATAGAAAAAAATGTAAGGACACTGCATTAAAACACATGATTAGCAATGATAAATCGATAGAAGTTAGGATTACCGGTTTGGGGTTAGAGTAAATTTAAGAAATTTGAAGAGCTAAATTTAGAACCGAAACTTAGAATCGAAACCCTAAAATAGGAAATTTACCTTTTCACTAAATGAATTATTAACAATTGTCCTAAATTAGAAAAATTCAAAAATTTTCTAAAGCAAGAGAAATTACCATTTAATCCAAAACAAAGAAGAAATATGCTCAAAAGGCCAAAATTGGATCTATGTAAAATTTTAATCCTACTTTCCAATTAAAACAAGTAAATGAAAAAAATATATATATAAAACAAGGCAATAATACCCCATGGCAGGCCATGCCATGGGGATATGACAAGTCAAATACCTCTTTATTTAAATTATGTATTTTATGTTCTCAGTACAAAATCCCATGCACCATGTCTCCACTAAATCTAGAAACTATGTACGTAAAATATACATAAATATACGAATAAATGCCACTATAAAATAGATTTTATAAGATTTGCATTAAACTAATTAAAACCTAATACAAAAAATTTCAATTAAAAGTCTAAATAATACATCTTTACAAAAGGACTTAATTTGACTTATGTTCGACCCTATACATAATTACACGATACTAAAATAAGTATAAATTATAAAATTGGTGATTTAATCATAAAATCATTAAATTAATGCTATTTTATAGAAAAAGCAACTAAAAATATACATTATGTTCATCATAAACTATTAAAATGCATTAAAATATGTCAAAACCACCAAGAGCCCATAGATTAGACCTTGGCCAGCCACCCATCCATGTCTCACCCCACACTCTAGCCAAGTGTAGGTCATATCACATTGTATTGCATGCAATCCAAATGGGCCATTATTTTACACCTCATGATGAGCATTCTACTAGCTACATTTCTATAAGAGACTCCTTCTCCTCTTGTGACCAGCCACCACAACCTCCAAAGTTCTTTGATCTCCAAAATTTTTGCTAAGTAGTAAAAAGAAGAAGCATAATAAGAAGAAGAAGAAGAAGAAGAAGAAGGAGAAGAATCATCCAAGCATAAAAGCCATGTACTTCAATCTTTAATTTTAGAAATCAATCTTAAAATGTAAGAAACTCTTGAAACCCGTCTCTTCTTACTCAAATCTATAATCTCTATCTCTTTTTCTTTTTGATGAAACAAGACAATATTGCTATTCTATATAGTTAATACTAATTATTATACATAATTGACATTATAGTAAATAAGTTATCAAACATAAATTTTATTATATTTTATATTAGAGTGAAAGTTTATATTTATAAAGTTGAATAATATTGTACTCTTAAATAGTTGCTAATATTTATGATATATACTTGACATAAATAAGATAATAAGTAAATATATTATTGCATTTTTAAATAAGTATTAGTTTGGATAGGGTATTTTAGAAATTTGTGTTGTTTGTTTGATTTTTAGCCTCTTAGTTGTCATTACCATTCTTAAGGGATTAAATAAAAAACATAATAAAAAATTAGCTAAAAGTAGGATAGAACAAGAGTTAGTGTCATACCCACTCTCCAGAATTAGATATTTCGAATTGGTAGGCATCCACTGGTGACAACCACCGTGTCTAGAAATACAATTTGATAAGAAGCAATGTGTTTAAGAGTTCTATCGCCATTAAACATCAAGATTAGTAGTTCTACCACTAATCAAACACATTAGCAATTATGTTGCCATTCAAGTCGTAGCTAGTGATTCAATCACCATTTAAATGCATTAGCAATTTTATTGCTAGTGGTTCTATCACCATTCAAACATGTTTAGAAGTTCTACTGACATTCAGAAGTCATGACTAGTTGTTCTATTACTCGTGGTTCTACCATAATTGAAATGCATTAGCAATTCTATTACTAGTGGTTCTACCACAATTCAAAAATTCTTAACAGTTATACTGACATTCATAAGTCATGACAAGTGATTTTACCATCATTCAATTGTGTTAGCAATTCTATTACCATTTAGGCCACACTAGTGGTTTTACCATCATTCAAATATGTTAGCATTTCTATTTCCGTCCAACATGAAAAATCAAAAATAAGATAGCATGCCAGCTATGAACATATCGAAAACATCATTAGTATGATGGCTTCTAACCAATTATGCCAGAGCCTTGATCATCTTTGGTACCGCGTGCCAGCTAACCGTACCATAACAACTCGACAGTGGAGCTGTGCTAGCTAAGTACATCGAAATTTTTGGCCCCCAAGTACCATGGCATGTCAGCTAGTGGTATCATAACAAGTCAAATGTAAAAGTGTGCTAACCAACCACATTGAAAATTTGATCCTACAGTACGGTGCTCTGACAACCCGTGGTGCCACATTGGTGGTGTTTGGCATTTTGAAATCAATAACTTATAAATTATAATTTATAGTAGAAATTGTGAATATTTACTAAAGATTGTAGGTTGTAGCTGAAATAGAAGAAAAAATAGTTATACCTTATAATAGAAGTTATGAATATTTAGAAAAAAATTATATCTTATAACTAAAATTAGTAGTATGAAGTTAAAAGTTACTAGCAATTGAGCACTACCCTTCTAACTTGAGAATTCACCTAGGTTACGCTTTTGGTATTTTGTTGGATTCTCGACGCTCCTTTATTCATTTTTCTTACTCATATGAAGAGGTCGGGTTATAATTTGAGTACTAATTTCATTTTATGTTTAGTCCTTAATTGAATCTAAGGCATGTTTTTATAGACTATTTGTACTTTTGGCCGTAGTTTTGGTTAAAGTGGATTAAATTAGATTTTACTAGTTAGATTTCATTATATGTTATAAGTACATTGCCCTCATTGTACTTATTTCACTAGAATTTAACAATTGTGCCTATATTTTTTGCCACGTAGTTTATAATACTACAATTGCAATATTTTTGGCACCAACATTATTGTGGTCACAACAATCAATATTGTGCCTACATCTTTTTAAGTTTTATTTTGTTATAGTCGTTTTTTTTATTTATAGTTTGTTGTTTTAATTCTAAGTAACCTATTTTTATTGTTTTAATATTTTGGTTAGCGATACATGAGATTTACTAAAATGTTGATGTGTATGATGAATTGTTTGTATTCCTACCATAGTTTTAACTCCATAGTCTTGATTAGATTTTATTTCACGTTATGGATATAGTGCATTGCTCCCATTGTCTTATTTATTAAAATTTAGTGATAGTACCTACATTTTTCTTTGCGACATAACTTTCGATATTATGATCATGATCACATGGCACTAACATTCTAGTGGTTGTGACAATCAATGTTACGTCCTCATATTTCAAATTCAATATGTCTGTTATAATTTTTATGAATTATAGTAGTATTTTGGCTTATTTTTCAACTTGTTGCTTCTGTTGCCCATTTTGTTTTGTTATTTTATTCTTTTGTTTTGCCATGCTTAGGGTTTAGAATTTTTTTCTAGTATTGTTTTCTTTTATCATCGTAATTATGTTATTTTAATTCTAATATGATTAGATTTTCTCTATTTCTCTACATTTGTTGATGTCATGCAGTTTGCTTCATGTACCCTTTAATTAGATTTTGCATGCTGTAAGATTTATGACTTTTCTTTTATGCTTTGTTTAGCGTTCTATATACATATGTTATGCATTTTTCTTATTTGATTTTGGATGTTCTCTCTTTGCTCTCATTTTCTGTATTTGTATGTATTTGATAAATTTAATTAAGAACCAATGATGATTAGTAGAGGCCAATCTTACAGTTGGGTGAACAGGCCGGGGTACCTAACACCTTCCCCAGTTCGTACCTTATCCTTCGGGCTCTTGTTTTCTCTAGTTACCAATTTTAAAATCAATGGCTCTTTTTATTTTTTTTATTTTTTCTCAAAAATCAAGTAGCGATTCTATTTTTCAAAAAGGATTTTCGAAGCACAAAATATTGAAGAAGCAAGCCAAGGAATTTCACATCTTCTTGGTTTTGCTCCAAAAGTCACTCCAGTGGTTAAAGCAAGTCGAGCTACAGTGTCAAAGCAATTGATTGGTGATGAGACCAATTGTGCATCTGCCATAGGACAAGTAGTAGCTTAATGCGTTTAATAACTTCTATTACTTCATTATCTATCCAACAACTTCAAATATGATAACAAATGCGATTAAAGCTCAGTATGGTGGCACTCCACGAAGCACTCAGATATACTCAAAGCCATACCCCAAAAGAATTTATAGTCTCAATATACCTATCGGCTATCAACCTTCAAAATTTCTACAATTTGATGGAAAGAAAAATTCAAGACAACATGTTGCGCACTTTGTCGAAACATGTAGCAGTGTTGGGACGGATAGGGATATGCTTGCCAAGTAATTTGTACGATCCATTAAGGGAAATGCATTCGACCGGTACATCGACTTAGAGTCTGAGTCTATCGATAGCTGGGAACAAATAGAACAAGAACTCTTGAAATGCTTCTATAACAACCGTCGAACTGTGAGCATGGTAAAGTTAACCAACACTAAGCAACAGAAAGGTGAGCGTATAATAGATTACATCAATCATTGGCGCACTTTGAGTTTAGATTGCAAAGATAACCTTTTCAAGGCTTCTGCAATTGTAATGTGTATGCAAGCCATGCATTAGGACTCTTTTATATCTTTTAAGGAATTCGAGTACGCTCATTCAAGGAATTAGCTACACGGGCCCATAACATAGAAATCATTATAGCCAATCACAGCAAAACAAACCATCTTAATACTTAAGCACAAAAAAAAAGCACTGTCAAGTCTAAACTATCCTTTAGAAAAACAAAAATACCTCTAATTGACACTGGGTGTAAACTATTTTTTTTTTTTTTTTAAAAGATAACATTTCTTGAAGCGAGTCTCAACTGTATTACTTAAAAAAAGATCATTGACACAAAACTCATGTTGTTTTCTAAGTCACTGCCAAAGAGACGAGGCAGAGAGAAGCTCATGTCGTTCTTTAAGTTGATGCCAATGGTGAGTCGCGACGCGAAGCACACTTTTTAAGTCATTTTGGATGACCGTATGACGAGATAGCCATATCCATTTTTAAGTCGATGTTGATGACAAGATATGACTGAAGCTTTACCAACAATTTTATGCACGAAAACATAAAGACCTTCACGTCGGATGTGGGTGACTTCCGTGGCATTTTTGATCCATGATAAGATAAAAACGAAAAACAAAAAAGGTTGGATATAAAAAAAAGAAGAATAAAAAAGAAGAATGTCAATTCTCTGAAAGCATTGTCAACTAACCGTGCAAGTGGTGCAAGTTGTTGAACATTATTTGTTATGCCAACAAGGCACAATTTTTTGCACAGTGCAATGAAAATATAATTGCTCCTAATGCAAATCCAATAGCACAAAAAGGTGAGTAAAAGTTGTTTACCAGCTTGGCTCTTTTCAAATCCACGGTACAAGTGAAGCAATCCAATTATCGGCATTGTGAAGAAGAATGTCGGTTAAGAAATGAGTTCAGCAATATATATCAAGCTATTTAATACTCTCCTTTACGTGCAATTCTGTTTTATATGTAAAAAGGTGAATAAACTAAACATGTGCATCAACACGCATTGTGCATAATAATAAATATAATAAAAAAATATATCGCGAAACTTGAACCTAAAACTTCATGAAATTAAAGTTTTGATATATATTAAGTCACAAATTATATTGAAAGCTTAAACTACTTAAAAATAAGCCTAACGATATATATTAAGTTATTCAACATATTGCTATTGCACTACTCCAAACACCATGAGATATGGCGG
>JAOTRH010110490.1:0-15362 GCA_034768845.1 Heliamphora exappendiculata | reverse complement strand
ATAAACAATATGTTATGTGTGGCATTTGGTTGTTATAAAAAGGCTTATTTCTATATATTTTATGCTTGTGCTAGCTTCGATGTGCATGTTGGCTTTAATCTCGAACCGGATGAGCGTTGTAGTAGAAAGTTGGTCACTTTCTGGGCGCGACCGCTCGGTTGGTTTGTCGGGGGTACATATGTGTGGAATAGCCCACTATCTTGGCATTTTGTCGAAAGCATGTTGTGTAAGCTTCTGTCCCTCTCTCTTGAAGAACACACCAAAATCTTAGCCTTCTATCTGTTAGGGTTGTATACTAAAAACTATAAATTTTGTTTTAGTATTTAATTTTATTTCTTAATAAAATTAATATTTTCATTTTATGAGAATCTTAATGAGTAATATATGTGTTTCATTATTTATTTAATGATTTGCATGGGTGTCTTTTATTCAACATAATATTTAATCTGGTGTGTAGAGTTTAGCTTATACACAGAAAACTAAATTATCGATTCTTGTAAAATATAAATTTTGGTTCACAATTTAGATGGAATTGGACACACTATCGGTACAGTTATAGCATAATATTTTAGTAGATCTGACTTGATTATGGAGAACGGTAATTGTTTCGACAATTGTTCCGACTCATTATGTTAGTACACATTGTGTGTATTAAACATGATCAAGTTGGGGTAATTAATTTTGTAATAATTTTATAAGTTAATTCACACTCTATGGTTATTATGAGTGCTTATACTCTTAATTCTAAAATAATTATTATTTGCGTATATTTAATATTCATTATTTTGATTTATTAGAGAATGCGATCTTATATGGGTGTATAATCCCGGTAAGTTGGATAATGATATTAATTATATGGTGAATATTAATTATTGACGGAATTCACGTTCCAAATAATCAGGATTGATGACACCTCCTTAACGAAACTTATAAGTTTTAACCGAGTTAAGCCTTATAGGTAGATTTTATAATTCAACAGTAAAATAAGTTGAGTAGAAAGATTTTTTAAAAAGCAAATTAAATATAATTGTCAATAATTTAATTTAATTGGCGAATATCTGTAATCTTAATGTGGGGAGAATAATTAAGCATATTATAACATGAGCTCGAATACTACGATTTTGAGAATAAGGCTATGAGTGCAATTATAATTCTTTAGTGGAATGAATTATAATTTATGATTTATGAAATTGCTTCTGGGTTGAAGCAGGATTTTATAATTACATTGAAAGCCTATGTCGTATTCACTCCACAGGTTCCTGTTATAACTTATTTATATGCTATTATAAAACCTAGTCGCCAGATATTCCATATAACGTTCTAGGGTTTTCACGTCTTGTGAATCCTAAGAACAAGCGACTAGGCAGGTTTTAAAGAATATGATAGATTAAAATCCACACTTTATTTGTGTTTTACATTCGAGAATATAGCAGAAGACTTGTGTTAGAGATTTGATAAGAAGTCAAAAACCACGGCAGAATGTTGACTAAAAATTGTTACAGCAACCGAAATCATCCAACTAGATTTTGAAATGTATAATTCTAAAACTAACTTTAGGAGTATTTACCAAGTTTTATTTTGATTGTTCGATATCAAAAGTTTTAATCTGGAGCCAGTTTCGGCATTTGCCCATTCAGTTATTTTTTGACTAAAATCATAGACATAATCTTAGGATCTTGGCAGTTTGCCCCAATAATCTCTAGCTTTTGCTTTGCTCTGGGAGTAATTTTTGGCGTTGTGAGAGTGGAACGATATTGTATACGGCGAGGGCTTTACATCTATCCGGGTGGATTCACATTTCGGCTACATTGGTTTTCACAGGAAGTTAAAGCATCGAGTTTTTAACGCTATTTGGTGGGATTTTAGATTATCTTTCTTTAAAAGGGTGTTTTGTGTAATTATACACATTTTTACTATTTTTAAATGCTATAAATATTGGATTTTGTGACTAAACCTTGTTTGGTCGGATAAAAAACATGTTATGCATTTGTAAGGTTTATTACAAAATTGGTGGATGCATGTGTACATGATTTTCAAATATATGTGTTTTGAGAATCGGGAGGAACTACGTGAATGTTGCAAAAACATGGATTTTATATTTATAGCTAACCCTTGGGGTTGAGCATGGGTTTTAAATAATTTAGTTGAATTGAGGTTATCTTTGTGCAAAAACGCTAGTTTACCTCCATGATTGTCGAATGGTTTGGTTGTGTGCCTTTAATCAATTTAATTGTTATATTGTGTGCCTTCAATAATTGTGTGAATGTACTGTAACAGTGTGGTGAATGTGGGCCTCAATTGCTCTTCGGTGAAAGTTCAAAAATTTGTGCTAATAGGTGCTTCGTTCATTTTGATTAATTCCCGTAAATGAAGTGATTTTCCCAATGGGAGGCATTAGTTGTTGTAGTAAAGTATATAGCTCTCCATTGCCTAGTGGGCCATTGGATGCCCTGAACCTAGGTCAATAGATGCGAGTCTATAGTTGCTACTATTATCCCCGGTGCGACAATGTCGATACATACTAATCATTGTGGTTGTGGAAACCTTTTTGGTTTGAAAACCTTGTTGGAGAACTAAAATGATTTTAGTGTTCTTTTCAAACTTTGAAACGTTGTTGGGTTATGTGAACAATTGTGGTTTTGAGGGAAAACCATTTTAAAACGTGCCTGATTGAGTTGTTTAGGACTGGTGATTGCATGTTATGCTTTTAATTCATGCTAGTCTATTCCTATTGGGTTTCGGCTTACGTTGTTGCATTCAAACAATTTCAGGTGATTTAGATCATTTGGCTTGATGTGGTGAAGTTTGGATGGTGGTGACTGATTAGAAAACTTGTAGTTTTTATATTTTGGTTATTTTGGATCATGTAATCATTATACTATATTTTGTACATGAAAGCATATGTTTTGTAAGCCTTAAGGCTGTGGTATCGATGCATGCATGTTGTATGAGAATGAGAGGAACCTTGGGTTGGTTGTATTAGTTTCAAAGTCGTATGAAACCGGTTTTGGTTGGTTATTTTCCATGTTGTAACAAACGGTTTTTGGTTAATTTTATATTTGATGTGCAGTAAGCCAGAGCAGTGTATCTGTGTGATGTGACGAGGTGAAGTAACAAAATATATCAAGTGGGTACGCCGGCCCAAATAAGAATAGGCACATAGGCCTCCATGTACAGTAAAAAATAAAAGAAGATAATCTACAATAGGGACAACATAGGTCAGTCACTCTCACCGGGTCCTATTCCTTTGAACGACGTAGCCTCTCTTAGACGACTTGTCAGACGACTCCGTCAATCCTGTCCCCTCCTATGTGCCAGTGTCAATCTGCGTCGCGCTGGAGGTCCCGACTCTAGAGGAAGAAGCGGCGACAGAAGAGGAAACAGAAGTCTGCGCTGGCGCTGCGACTGGAGCAGCAGGTGCCGTGCGACCGTCACGAGTCCTTGGTCCTCCGCCATGCCCACGCTGAAAGAAGGAAAAATGGCCATATCAGCTGAGGCAGATAAGTATGAGCAAAAAGGAAAAAGTGAAAAAATGTAAAAGTAAGCTAGGAAGGGCTAAGTACCATAGCAGGGCCACCCCGAGGAGTAAGAGGCTTCATGCCCTGGGCTCTGAAAGCGGCATCCCAACGACAAACCAATACCCTCAACCTGGAGATTAGGCAAAGGCACTGGTCGCACCACTCCCAAGGCATTTGTCAAGAAAATAATCAGTAAAGACAAGATAATCATTGCTGTCAGATATCAGAATCAGTACATGCATGAGAGAGTCAGTACAGTCAGATGTCAAAACTTGTCAGATATAAGAGGCAGTATGAAAAGTAGAAGGAAGGATGTCATACCTGCTCAGCACCGAGGGGAAGGAGAATCTCTTGGACCACTGGCTCGAGGATCAGGATCTGGTGAAGGTTCCCGTCTATGAAGGTGTCTACTATCCATGGAAGCTCAGGGTGAACAGGTCCTGGGGCAGCAAAAAGGGGACCCCACAAGGCAGCACATGCACCCATGGCAGGCATAAGCCTCTGTCGGGCAAAGACCGTGTAGTCATGATCCTCGCCCTCGATCAGCGTGGCAGCAGCAAGGCCCGCCATGGGTCGGATAATCTCGGTCGTGCGGAGGGTGTTGGTCCGATGCATCCCCACCAGAGGTGTCCTCGAGTTATGAAAATGGTCATACCTCAGGGACTATCGAACAACATGCTCGCCAAGGTACCACTCTCTACAGAATGACCCCTGAAGCAAGACCTAGGTCTAGGTAACCTTGCGGCTTTGCATCAAATTGGCACCAACTCGCTCCTATATGTCAATCTATATGTCTCAGCAGACCTAAAAGTCAAATAAGCATGTCAATAAGCAGTGTATGAACAAGGAATGAAAAGAATAGCTGAGCAAGAGTAGTAAATGACTTACTCAGTTGGGAGTGAGGCTATCCAGGAAAAGAGGATCGTCGTCTAGGTCCTTCCCATCAGGCTTTGTACCCCGATGGCGTTTGTCTCATCGAAGCGCCTGGGGGATCACGAGGGGATCGTTGCAAGAATTCACCGGCTGACACATACCCAGGAACTTGTAGGCCTAGAGCTGAAGAAAATCGAGAGAAGTGTCAGTATAGTTGAAACAGATATGCATATATGGAAATGGAAGAGGGAAGCATAGAAAGTAGAGAAAGTAGATACACCCCCCAGAGACGCTAGTATCCACCAACGCTTAGAACGGAGGTCCTAGTGGCCGTGCTCATATATCCATACAAAGTGGCTAATGCGGCTCCTCCCCAGTCATAAGAACCGATCTGGTC
This sequence comes from Heliamphora exappendiculata, assembly GCA_034768845.1. Lineage (NCBI taxonomy): Eukaryota > Viridiplantae > Streptophyta > Magnoliopsida > Ericales > Sarraceniaceae > Heliamphora > Heliamphora exappendiculata. The sequence goes on along the minus strand of JAOTRH010110490.1, from coordinate 10,574 downwards.
CACCACCACTATGGCAGTAAGTTAGTGGAGGTGCACCCTGTTCTCTAAGTTCAGAAATAAGGCTATCCCGAACATATAGAGAAGGAATGCACGTGCCACCCACTCAAAGTGATGGACCTCTGAGCAGACGAAGTGGCAAAATGTCTTCTTTAGCCACGTGTATCAGATGCTCTCCTTCTCGATGGAAGGGAGCATGTGACTAAGAAGGTGCATAAGAGCTGTAGGGCTATGACAAATGTCAAGATCAAATGAGATCGGGTCGCCGCCCACCTGGATCCCGGTGATAAGGGAGAAGTCAAGGGGAGTGAGTGTAACCTCGAAGGTGTGTAGATGGAAGGTGTTGGTGACGTCCCACCACCTCTCAGTCAAGGCTGTGAGGGTGACCCGGTCGTTGTTGCTCCCCTCCAGCTTGGTGATAAAGCTACCGAAGCCTACCCGATCAATGATCTCTTTGTTGTGAGAAGGGAGCGCCATGTACAACTCCAAGACATCTGAGGACCCACCGAAACCTCGAATACAAAGTTGCCCTTGAAACAAAACAAAACAAGAAAATCAATAAATAGGAACGATAACAAAATCAAAACCAAAATGCGTAATGAGATAATTGAAACAAAGTTCTCCACCAACTTCTAAAACCAAAACATACGAACCACCTATTTCCATTAAACAAACGATAATCAATACGACGAATCAGACAAATAAATTCCAAAACAACCTTCGCGCCAACCAAACTTTATTCAAAACTCAAGTTTCAACATAACTCCCTACCAATCCAAAATTTGTTTTCAAAAGACAATTACCCGATTCAATCCATTCCATAAAAAAAAAACTCTCCATCAAAACCAAATCAAAACCAAATCCGTTTCAAACGAAAAATAAAACTCCACGCAATTTGAAATCACTTTAATTTTGAGCATTAAGAATCCCACCTCAAATCAAAAGTCCAAACTAAAATTCAACTCTACTCGAATCTAGTTCAATTCAAAACACAAACCTGACCCATCTTGACAGGAGAATTAACCAGTTCCATCCAAGTTCCACAAGATCCATTTCGTTTCAAAATCTAAACTTTTAAAGTTCAAATTCAACTTCCAAAATCCAACCAACCTAACTCCTAAATTTGACTCGAACACATTCCAAACCCACGACCCAACATGGTTTCTATTCGAAATCAATCCGTACCCGAGACTTGTTTTATATAAAACTCAAATTCATTTAACGCAAAGTGAGATTACGTCTTATTCAAAATTTCAAAATGAATCATTTCAAACGAGCTTCATTTACAAAATGAAACCTAACTCAAAAGTCAAACTCAATTTCAACCCCATTTTCATTAAAAATCTGATCTAGCCCAAACCTAGAAACTTAAGTTCAAAATGCAATAAAAAAGTCCATTTTTTAACCCAAGTTCAAAATTCAATAAAAAAGGTCCATTTTTCAATCCAAGTTCGAAATGCAATCAAAAAGTCCATTTTTCATTCCAAGTTTAAAATTCAATCAAAAGTTCATTCCTCAAACCTAAGTTCAAAATTCAATCCAAAAGCTCTTTTGTTTTTTTCAAACTTGAGTTTAAAGTGCAACCCAAGATCTTCTCTTTACTCAAGTTTAAAGGTTCATTCAATTTGAGTTCAAAGTTCGTTTCACCCAAATCCGAGGTCAATTCAAAATCCAAGATTCAAGTTCATTTTCATGCAAGGTCAAAATCTAAAAATCTCACCCTCGTTCAAGGTTCATTTTCACCAAAGCCCAAAGTTCACCCAAGTTTTCCAATCCAAGTCAAGGTTTAGCCTAATCAAGTTCAAGTCCCAAAATTAAATCTTCAAGTTCAATTCATTTTTCCAATCCAAGTCAAGTGTCCAAATACCAAATCAATCAAGATGATTAAAGTAACCAAGCTCAAAGTAATTTTCAAACGAATGCATCCGCGAAACATGTAAGCTTTCAAAGTTTTGGTTACCTTGAGATTCCTAGCCGATAGATGATCCTCACGACGATGAAGATGAACCTCACGCTCCGCAATCACGTCCGGAAGAATGAATCTCTTCATGACTGGCTTCCGCAATCGGTGAAGAAGAAAGATGTAGGTCCCAGGATCAAAATGCTTTGGCATGCCCGACGCGCCACCTCCCTCCAATAGAAGATCATCATCATCTCCCAAGGCGCCACTATGATCTTTGGCACCACTGCCACCTTCGGTACCACCTCCACCCGCGGCGCTGCCACCCACACTGCCTCCAACCGCGCCGGTTCCCACACCACTACCGCCTCTAACCGTGCCACCTCCACTACAACCAGCGGCACTTGCGTCATCTCCTACGAACCCGAAACCACCACCCATTAGAACCAAAAACACTGCCGAGATAATGAAAAGGAGAAACATCTTCCTAAGAGGCAAGAAAGCTGGGAAAGACGTGAGAGAGTATAAGAGAGACGAGAGAGAGAGAGAAATGAGAGTTGGAAAGTGTTTTTTGAGCTTCACGCGAATGAGATATTCGAACCTGTTACAGGCTTATGTTTTGTCATCGACTTCACGGCCGCGAAGTCAAAGTTGTTTAAAAGTGGCGGCCGCCGCATCCGAACCTGAGCCGCCATGTTTATTTGTTCAGACCGTGATCTATTCTAAAAGGTTTCAAACGGCCGTGAACTTTATGTCCAGGCTGCCATCTCCCTAGAGCACAATTGCATAAGCCATCACTTTCAAAGGCAACAGCCGCCATGTTTGCTATGCCCCCAACCTTTGTAGACCTTTGAATATTCTTGTGTAGGTTTAAAACGAATCAAAAACCCTTTTAAACCCCCTCTTTATATGCCCTAAAATCTCTTCGATCCTAGACACGACCTAAAACTATCCCTAGCATTTTCGATCTTCCTTATGATCTTAAATTGATTTGCCAGTCCTTGCCATGACCTAAAACTGATAAGTTCACCTTGATTGTCCTAGTCATAACCTAAAAACTAATGTGTTAAACGTTCAAGCCTCGTTATGATCCAAACTTGACAAATTTATCCCCCATTTCGGTCCTCGTCACGACCTAAAATTGATAAGCTTGCCCTCTGTAAGAGTTCGGCCCTTCTCATGACCTTAAATTGATTCGTCGATCTTCGCATGATCGTAAAATGCCCCTTTTACCTCTTCGGTCCTCCTCATGACCTTAAACTGACTTATCGGTCCTTTCATGATCTAAAATTGATCACCATCTCTTCGGTCCTCATCACGACCTAAAATCAATAAGCGTACCCCTAAGAACCTCTAGTATTTCTTATGGCCTGAAACTAACTTGTTGATCCCTAACATGACCTTCAACTGCCCCTAGCACCTTCGGTGTTCCTCGTGACCTTAAACTGACTCCTTAATTCTCGCATGACCTTAAAATGGTCCCTCAACCTCTGGTCCTTCTCATGATATTAAATTGACTTATTGGTCCTCGCATGACCTAAAATTACCCATAGCACCATCAATCCTCCTCGAGACCTTAAATCGATTCATCGGTCCTCGTATGACCTTAAAATGGTCCTAGAACGATTGGTCTTTCTCATGACCTTAAACTGACTTATTGGTCCTCGCATGACCTTAAAATAACATATTGGTCCTCCTCATAACCTTAAACTGACTCACCGGTCTCCACATGACCGTAAACTGCCTTTAGCCTCATTGGTCCCTTCACGACCTAAAACTGATCGATGATTCTTCGATCCATGTTGTGACCTTAAAAATTTTCTTGTATTGTATCTGTTCGCATTGCATTGTACCTGGCATGTATCATGATTAGCCTGTTTACATTATATGTATTGTCCCACGAACTACGACTGGTTCGATCCCTTACAAAGGGGGTATGTAGGAAGCTCGATGGAAATTCAGGTTCGACCACTCTTTTCTGCACGTTTTGTTTGTGCCTAAGATTGGTGGCTTGTTTGATCAATTTGTCTCTGGAGCTTTGAGATTTACTTGCACCACGAGTTACTACAAGCTCTGTCAAAGAGGGGCAACTGTATATACCCCAATCTGGTGAAATCAAATCTTAGGCACCCATCTCGAATGTGCTCCAATGACGAAAGTATGAGAATCATGCTCAAAGATACTCTCAAGAAAGTAAAATCACGAATATGGCTCAAAATATAAAAATTCTAAAAACACCTTTAGGCCGTGACATTCCCATCCTCACGGTTGCCACCTTTTTGAAAACCTTAGAATAGGTCGTGTCCTTACTCTCACGGCTGTAACTTTTTTGAAAACCCTAAACCAAGCCGTGACTTTCTTTGTCACGGTCGTCTCTTTTTATACAGGCCGTAACTTTTGAAAGTCGCGATTGTCTATTTTACCACCATAAAGGTGGCGGCTGACACTGTACAAAAGAAAAAAGGTAGCAGTCGTCACTATTATCCCTCTTTGGGTAGGTGAAAGCATCCTAGAAGGGGTCTGTGTTGCTCGTCTTACCTATAAATAGGCGTCATTTTTCACAAGAATCAAAGGAGAAACACATGGATACCCAAACTCTACCAAAATACTTTCCCATTTGATATTCTTCCATTCATCCTATACTTCTCGAGCCTCGTTCGTGTTCTTTCTTGCCTTGGAGGAGTTCTTGGAGCACATATATTGGCTTGAAGGTATTATATTCTCACCACCGAGGAGTCATTTGTGGTGGATATTCACATGAGGTAATCTTCGGATCTCACGACTCTTCTTAAACCCTCATCTTCTTCCCCCAAGGGTGTCGTAGATAAGATTTCCATTATTTTGTTGCTTATTTATAATTCATTTCAATGTAAGCACTTATTTTCTTTAAGTTTTCATTACTAGTAGTAAATTCGTAGCCCTCAATTTCATATATTTTCATTTATTTACATTTTGTTTTGATGCTCACAACCACACTGAACATATCAAAAGCTTTTTAAGGTTCTAGAACATGACGGCCGTGAGCTTATAATGTCATGGTCGTATGTTTTGTTAAACCCAAAGTAATGACCGTGCACTTTTTGTAAGCACTGGTACATTTATGCCTATTTTTACTCACGGTTGCAATATCCTGTTGTTACGGCTGTGACATTGTGTTAAGGTCTGAAACGTGAAAATTCTCTTCAAAACTCTTTGTTGTATGTTTATTCAAGCTTGTATATCCTTTCATTATCCTGTTTACCATTTCTTTCTTTCTATACCTCTATTTATTTTTCTGTTGGGTAATGAATGATAGATCTGACCTAAACCAAATGGGTTATGATCTCCATTCTGTACACCTTCATATCTGCATATTTTGAGGTTATGCAAACATGACAGCCGCATCATTTTTCTCATATTTGTTACGGCTGCGACATCCTTTGGCTATGGTCGTGAGGTTTTGTGAGCCCAGTAACATGAAAATGTGTTTTAAGCATTATGTTGTTCATATTTGATATCCTATGCTTTCTGTTTAGAATCCTTACTTGCATAAAGAGTGAAAGATGGTGGATCTAACCTAATACTAATAGGTTATGGTCCCTGTCCTGTATATCTAGTTCATTTGAGTCTGTTTCAAGCCTTGTAAAATATATATACCCTTTTTGTACCCTTAAAAACCATGGCCGTGACTTTCATTTGTCACGGCTGTGAGCATTGTTTAGTTTGTTCTTTGCGGTAACCCTATTTTTGTCATGACCACCTATTTTGTGACTATTTTTGTCACGGTCGCAACATTTGTTGTTTTGGCCATGAGTTTTCTGTACGTCCAGTAGCTTAAATATGATGCTTATGTCTCTTCTGCTTATTCTGTACAACTTGTTTATAGTATGTTAGGGGCAGAAATATTGTTGCATGACCCTTAGACCTTTATTTGTTTGTTTTACCCCTTACTCGCATGTTTTTTGATTTTCTTTGTTCAAACAATACGTGTGGCATCTCTAGAAATAACAACCAAGTTGTATGACCCTAGGAATCATAGTTGGGATTTTATTTCGTCGATTCATTTTGTTTGAACTCTCTTTAACCCTCCATATTCTGTATATGTTACCTTTAAAAAATTTACAACAAAAATCAATATCGACAAAAGTAGAGGTCAAACTCACGGTTGGGCAAAAAGGGTGCCTAACACCTTCCCTTTTTTGTATCCTAGGCCTCGAATCCTCTATTTCTTTGGTTACATTTTCGAAAAGATCTGCAACATTCTTTTTATTTTTCTTAATTTTTCTCAAAAATCAAGTGACGACTACATTTTCCTAAAAAGGATGCTCAGATATCTTAGATTTTTATTTAAAAAAAAGAAGAAGAAAAGAACATTTTTTTAAAAAATAACAGATATCCGGTGCGTCCCTCTTCATCAAAAGAAAAGAAAAACATTCCCAATGTGCCACTGACTAGTGCGAAAAAGCCAAAAAATAAATATTTCACTACAACTAGATATGGCACTGGAAGAAGCAATGTCCAGTTTATCTCAGCAAGCTGAACAATCTAGGTAATTTCTATTCATTAGTTCTTGAAATAATGTTTAGCAATGCTATATATTGGTACTTGGTGTGTAGATGCGGGACTCATTAATCATGTTTGCAATTCATTGCAAGGGTTTCAAGAAACCAGACAGCTTAGTGATTGAAAAATATACCTACACATGGACAATAATACAACGGTGGCAGCATTTGTAGTAAGAGATGCCATTATCAATTTTAGTAGAGATATGATTTTAATTTTGAAAGATTATCTTTATGTAGCTTCCATAACAAGAAATTTAATTTTAATTTCTAGATTGTTTAAAGACGGATATTTTATTTATTTTAATAACTCTATGGTTATTAAGGATAATAGATATTTTATCTATTTGATACATTAGTGGATGATCTATATGTTATTAATCATATATCTCATATACTACAACTGAATGAATTGAATAACACTAATCAGATGAGAGTGAGGATGGATATAGTGACTATCATAATGAGTATGATGAATTTATAGAAGACCATCAAAGGGAAACTTACATTAAGGGTTATACTGTAGAAAGGGAGGATGTGCGTAAATTCAACAAATTGTTAATTTGAGGCCTCGTAGCATTGCTTATATACAGGGTGGAAAGAAACTTTGTTATCATTCGTAATTCAGATCCTACAGGTTAAGGTAGAAAATAGGTTGAGCAATAAGACATTTGATAATATTTTAAAGACACAATGAAGGTTCTTACCAGATGGCCACGTGGTTCTAGAATCAATTTATGAGTGTAAGAAGCTATTATGGGGCTTGGGCTTGGGATATAAGCTCATCAATGTGTGTGAGAAATATTGCATACTATTCTGGAAGGAGAATGCTCACTTAGAAAAATGTCTTATTTGTGAGACACCCAAATACAAGGTCAATGATGGAAAAAGGTAAGAAGATTCCTCAGAAGATATTGTATTATTTTCCTTTGATATCGAGGTTGTGAAGATTGTACATGTCTAAGAAGATAACTAAAGACATGAGATGGCATATTGATAAACGTATAGATGACGAGCTAATAAGGCATCCGACCGACTCTGAGGAGTGGAAGAATTTTGATATGTATTATTTAGAGTTTGCTAATGAAGCTCGCAACGTTAGGTTAGGTCTTACCACTGATGGATTCAATCCTTTTGGTAACATGAGTACTTTTTATAGCATGTGGTCGGTGATCCTAATGCCCTTTAACTTGACTCCCTGGCGATGCATACCATTGATAAAAAGCGGGTAAAAAGTGCTAAGAAATATATTCAGAATGGAAATGCAAGTTACATAAACACTACATTGCCCTTAAGGAGAAGCGAGTGCCTAACCCCAAAAGCCATTCACTATATCCATGTAAAATGGAAGAGTGGGTATTCATGATTGATAATGTGTGGGAGACCGAAGAATGGAAGATATCTTTTGTTGATTTTTATTATATTGCAAATTAGTATTAATTATTATTGATGGTATGCATGATTACAAAGCTTCACAAACCCATATACAAGTTAATTTTATATATAGTTGATTTCATTATTTGGTTTTCTTTTCTTTTGTTGTAGGATAAGTCTAACAAAACAAAATTTGCACGATCCCGTGTAAAACATAATCATACTAGTGGTTCCAAATCATTCTTATTACGAGTATCAATATTTATTAGTATTGTTAAAAAAATTTGTACTGTCCTAAATTATTAGTATTTGATTGTATTCTTACCAACAAAACTGAATGACATTATAGGTTAAGAACAATGGCAAAGAACAACATATTGCAAAAAAGTTAAAGGGGACTCATATACGTCATCTGAATGAGGAAGAGGTATGGATAAATGATAAAGTTAGACAATATCATGTATGCACGAGTATTTTAATTTCAAGAAATGGCTAATGTGCATTTTATTACGTTAAGTGTTATAAATTTATGAATTTAAAAAATGACAAGATGAAATGGTTTTAAAAATTTTTGAGCAACCACAATCTGATGCCACTAAACAGTTGTTCGATGAACAGATTTCTATGCAGGTGCTTGGAATGAGGTCTACCTATTTAAACGGTATTGGGAACCGTAAGAACATAGATTCAACCTCCACACAAGTTAAGGAGCCTGATCCAAAGGTGATTGCTTTGCGAAAGGAAGTAAAAATATTTCAAAGCATTCCACAAGTGTTGGCAGTAAAAGTAGGTGTTGGTCCAGCTAGTATTCTAGCTTTAGTTCCAAATAGTGAAAGTGAGAAAGACACATTTTGTGGAGGGCATGATACCACCTTTTTTAGCTAAATTGAAGGTGAAATTTCAAGAAATTTCTGAATTGTAGTATTTTTTTGGATATTAAGATAATTAGTTAGTGAATACATGGGGTTGGGGATTGCTTTTCGAATGCATGAAAATTCTTGGGTAACTTTTTGGCTACTACATATATTTTAGGATTAAAGATTATTTTTGAATTTTGGAGATATTTACTATTGATGATCACATTTCAAATTTGGATATATACATTTTATGTTGATTTGAATGGAATGTATGTAAAATGAATTTATATTTTCGGTGTTTATGATTTTGTATGAGGTTAAATTATATATTACAGAAAAATCTAAATTATGTTTTAGTCAAATAAAAAAAAAAAAAATTTGCAAAGCATAACAAAATCACACACACACACACACACACACATATATATATATATATATACACATTTGGCAATGAACCAAATCATCATAAAAGTTTATTATTAACGACATATTTATTTGTGTTGGCAAAGCATTAAAATTAAAAATATTATAATTAATCTTGCTGACAACTATGTATTTGCCGACACTACTTTTGTCGACGAATTTTGTTTTGTCGATATTGCTTTTAACTTATTAGCGGCGCACAACTATGTGGCCAAATCTACTATTTTCGCCGAGGCATGCACTGTTTAGCTTATCTGCGACGTACAACTGTGTCGCCAAATCTATTACTTTCGTCGATGCATGGGCTACGCATTCGCAAAATCCTTTCTTGAAATACATTTGCTGACAGATTGGCAATGCACTGTTTTTGGTTGCTAAAAGATTTTACCGACCCAATAAGTCTTTAGCCGACTACTTGGTTTGTTCCGTTGAAAGTGCTTTTTATTGTATTGTGGACTGCTCGTTGAAATTCTTGTTTGAATGGTTATGTAATCAATGTTGTATTTGTTGTATTTACGAAAGAATGTTGACTTTTATAATGAATCACAAATTACAAGATTGAGCTAAACATTGTACAATCATTGGCAATGAAAATGGAAATATTGTTTGATCCTATGCTTCAATTTGATTATTTCGAGATTTTTGGAGAGCAAATATGGTAAGTCAAATAATGTTCCATGATTGAGTATTTTGGGCATATTTGGAATAATAACATGCAATGGGACCTTCTTCTTTTAAAAAAAAAAAAAGTTAGATGAAACTAATCATTTTATATATTTTACTAATAGGACCTTTTGCTAAAAACTCCTAAATTGTAATGGTGTTCAGATTTTGAAAAATTTATAAGGTTAAAATTAAGAAAATTTTGAAAAGTACGTGTTTGGTAATTTTTTTTTTGATATTTAAAAACATATAAGAAACGGGGATTTTTAAAAATTATAATTTATAATTTATGCACTAGATAATTTTTAAAGTTCTCAATATGTTGAAACTAAAAAAAAAATTATTTGTAAAAGCGAAAAAATAGATTTGAAAGTGAGAACATGGAGATTTTGTCTTTTGAAACTCGGAAATTTCTTTGTTTTAAAAAATGATAAATTTTCATTTTTTGATTTTTTTATACAAAATTTTATATTGAATTTAGGTATTATTTGATAGATTTTAACAAATAGGTTTTAAAAACATATTTTATTGAAAATGAGTGTATGTATTTATTAAAATTACAAAGTTTAAAAGAAAATTTAATTAAAAATATAATTAACTGACCACATCATCGTGGGTAGAGGCGGCTCAAGCTAATTTGTAATCCAAGACAAAAATATAAATAGAGGTCTTTTACAAATTTTTATATTAAAATTTTGTTTATTTTTAAAGTTTGTTTTTCTTGCTTTTTGAGAAGAAAAATTATTTATTAAAATTTTATATTCTAATTTTGATAATATATTTTTTTTCAAGTTGATATTATTACTAAGCCACTTAATC
>JAOTRH010110479.1:0-15362 GCA_034768845.1 Heliamphora exappendiculata | reverse complement strand
GTGGATCTATACCCGTGTGTGACCCTTAGAGTTGTGACTCAGGGACTTGTGTCGTTGTTAGTGGGTGATTATAAGATAGATTCTTCGTGGCTTCGACGCGAGGTGCGAGACGCACTACATATGAACGTATGTGTGTGACACCCGGGATTCGATTGCTCCCGCGGTTGGAAAACGTAAAGAGTTTCATGATGGGGTTGGTATTCTCCCACGGTAGAAGACCGTAAAAGAGTACGTGTGAGTGTGGTTAACATGATAGGTTGTGGTAACCTAGGGTGTTTCACCTGACCTAGTATTTGGGGCATGACAGATTGGTTTTAAAGCTTTAGGTTTGAATACGTAAAATTCGTGAGAAGATGTTGCATCACCGTGTGAGGTTGATTGCGTGTGCTTGGTTGCATGTGTTTAGATGTTTTGATAACATGAACGTGATAGCATGTGGGTCATACGTGAATGATGTGTATATGTGAGCATGGAGATTGAATCTTAGGAGTGATAGTCCTGCCTTTGGGCGTTTGGATTAACAAACTTGGGAGCCAAGATAGAAACATGTTTAGCTGACATGATTTCTAGCATGGAGTCTGAGTAGGTTATCCAGATTGACGTGCCATTCTTGTTGGTTCTCTTCGGTATGTGGGGTTGTTTAGCATGAACCTATGTGCCTACGTGTTAGCATGCTTATGTGGTTTATGCCTGTGCATTGCATCTTATGTTCTGTCTCTTTCATATAGACGTGATGTCAGCGAGGAAAGGGTGAGGCCGTAGTCGAGGTCGTGGCTGTGGTGTTGGCCAAGGGGATGTTCCTATTCCTGATGCTGGGGATGCAAGCGCTCCCCAAGGACTGTGAGAGGCCATAGAGTTGCTGCGTGCGATAGTGGGTGCCATCCGTCAGCTAGTTGAGGTTGTTAAGAGAGAGGGTAGAATCCAGTAGCAGGATGGTGGAGGTGCTCAATTTCAGGGCTATGGGGACAAATGCCAAAGGTTTTCTGGTCTGAGTTTATGTTCTATGGGATCGCATCAGCAGCAGGTTCCTGTACCAGTACCAGTACCAGTACCAGTGGTGGCTTCATCTGAGAGGCCAAAGCAGAGGGAGTTGCTTTGCTATCGGTGCAAGCAGCCAGGGCATCGTGTGCCGGGGTGCCCGCAAGGAAAGCAGTTGAGATGTTATCAGTGTAGACAGCTGGGGCATCGTATGGTGGATTATCCGCAGCCGAGGCAGGCCCAGGGTTCATGGAGTCAGTCACAAGGGAGGGAACATATTTGTTACAGATTTGGCCAGCACGGACATATTCGCAAGATTTGTCGTCAGAGGGAGAGTGCACCGAGTATGGTAGGCACATCAGAGGGTTCATGTGTGCAGGATCAGCAGCAGCATTCTGCATTGCAGCCTTCCAGGATTACAGGTTAGGGTGCTTCAGTTCAGATTCCAAATGGGCAGCCTTGAGTGACTCAAAGCCGAGTGTATGTCCTTATAGCTCCTAGTTCTTCTAGGGCACTAGTCGTGCCGGATGATGCAGACATACCTTCAGCGAGCAAAGGTACTTTCTGAGTATGTAGGCTTTGGGCCAGTTTCCTTGTTGCATCAGTTTGGGAGTTGGTGATAGATTCCGTGGATGATGTGCTGTGTTGAGGCAATGGTTGGTGAGGTTGTGAAGTTGGGGTGAGTTGTAGATCTCTTGTCTTTGAGGAGGTTGTGAAGTTGGGGTGAGTTGTAGATCTCTTGTCTTTGAGATAGTTGGCCACTGCTTAGGATGTATGACCTTGTTTGACCATATCGTAGGAATGGTTTGGCTGACCATCTCGTATGCCTATGTCGATTACGATCGGTGGTTTGTTGTTTTGACCATGAGTTGAATTTTGGGGGTAAAATTCCTTTAAGGGGGGTAGAATTGTGAGACCCTAACCCGTTTTCTTTTTCAGCATTTTCGGACGCACGTTACGTGTTTTCGTTTGATCATATTTTTATTACTTTTGATACATGATCGGACTTAGATATGCATGCGAGGTAGGTTCCCCGAGCCGTGAGCCGTTGTGGTGCGAATTTCAAAAAAATTTCAAAAAATAATATTTTAGAGGCCTATAAATATCTGGAGTTAGATATTTTCATAAAGATATTTTTCAAAACTTCTCCAATAAGCTTCTTATTTTCTCTCTGCCTTCTCTTTAAGTTCTCGGGGGCCCGGTGCTTGATTTTCGACTATCAGACTGTCGATCTTTGTTATTGGTGTCGTGGTCTACGCGTTCATCCGGTCAGAATTTTATTTCGACGAAGCTCAATTTTGTACGTGGATCGAGACATTGAGTTTTGAACTCACTGAGGTAGAATTCTAGACCTTACTGCTATATAAGGGTGCTACGTGTAATCGTGTGTACTTTTAACGGTTAGATAACTGTAGATCTGATGTTTTTATGTAAAGTTGGGTTTTTGGGTTTAAAATCGGTTGTTAGTCGATTTCGGTGGATGAAATCGTGTTTCGAGAGTTTCTTTCAAGGGTTTGGCGTTTGGCTTGAGCGTGTGGATGTCCAAGGGTGTTAGATCGGGGTTTAAAGGCGTTGAATCGAGGTTTTGGAGGCTAAAATAGTGTTTGGAAACTGTTCTCGCCTCTGTTCAGTTGATCGAACCGTAAGGTTCAGTCGACTGGATCATGTTTTTGGGGTTCAGTCGACTGAACCTCGAGGGTTAGTCGACTGAACCATGGTTGTTTGGCGTTTTCCAGTTTCCAGTGTGTTGTTCAGTCGACTGGGGGCTTGGGTCAGTCGACTGAACTTCTGGGGCGTGTGATAGTGGTTCGGTGGTTGGGTTTTGATTTTCGATTGGCGTCTTATGGTATTCAGTTGATTAATTTATGGGAATTAGTTGATTTAAATACCTGTGAATTCTTTTTGGGGTTTGGTTGGCAGTGCTATGGGTTTGGGTATCATGTTGTGATCCCGGGTGTTTGTTTAGGTGCCATCCTTAGGGGTGATGTGCAAGACTAGGTGTGGGTTGTTGGGGCACGTTTGAGTGTGTCGTGGTTGGGTATGAAGTGTGTTTGGGCCCTTGATCCTTTTGAGAAGAAAGGTGGTGTTTGTACCTCATGGTTTGAGGGGTTTAATGTTAGCCTCCGGGTTAGGCTTAGTTATCCCTGTGAGTGGATGTCGGGTTGTTTGACGGGTGGCGTCATGATGTGAAGTTCTATATGGTTATGTGCATTTATAACAGTTTATTTATGTACGAATTGTGAAGTTATACATGGCCTGTTGGCAATACGTGTAACGTGGTTTATGCTTTAAAACGTAGAGTTTTATAGGCATGGTTTTGTGAAATATGAAGAACAGACGCATGTGATGCGTGTTGCATGAGTTGCAAGTATTATGCGAGTAGGAGAAGCTTGTATGGTTTGGGTAGGAGAACCGACGTGCCCAGAAGACGCCCGCCAAACTATCAATACGCCAAAAATCGAGCCCGAACCAAGCTAAAATCTAAAGAGAAGGTAGAGGTTATGGTTTGGGTTCTCAAGATAGAGAGAAAGAAGCTTGTAGGAGAAGCTTTGGTTCAAAAACTAAGGTGGTGAGCTATCTTATACACAGCCTCCGCAGACCGACCGCTCAAACGGTCCTGCCCAAAAAAACACAACTTTTACTGCAACGCCCGACAGGAATGAGATTAAACCCACATGCATATCTAAGCCAACACATGTATAAAACATATAGAAATGTGCTTCTTTATAACGATTAAAATGATAACCAACACCTTACATATATGAGATATAAAAACAAAAGGAACCAGATCTCATAACTCTTCCCCCTTAAGGAATTTCACACTCGAAATTCGCTACATGGTCAAGAGGAAAACAACTCCGGGTACCTAATACGGACTTCAGACTCAACCTCCCACATAGCTTCCTCAACTCTATGATAAAATCACAGAACCTTTATATAGGTAATGGTCCTACCCTCGACACTTATTCCTTCATATCCAAAATTCTCATAGGTCATTCGTCAAAAGATATATCCTCATCCACTCGCAACTCAGCCCAATCCAAGATATGGGATGGGTCAAGCTCGTACTTCTGAAGCATGGAAACATAAAACACGTTGTTCACATAACAGCTGAGGAGGCAAAGCCAGAGGGTATGACACTTCCCCAATCCTCTCTAGGATTTCGAACGGTCCAATAAAGCGCAGCGCCAACTTCTCATTACGGCCAAATCTCATCAAACCTCAACATGGCGAGACCTTCAAAAACACATGGTCCCCCACCCCAAACTCTAAAGGCCTCATCCTCTGATCGGTGTAATTCTTCTGACGACTATGGGCCGTCATCAACCATTAGTGGATCATGATAATCTTTTTCGTTGTCTCCCACACTAAGTCGGGTCCCAACACTACTGCCTCTCCCACATCTGTCCAACACACCGACAACCTCCACGACCTGCCATACAAAGCCTCAAAAGGCGTCATCCTAATGCTAGAATGATAGCTATTGTTATACGTAAACTCTGCCAGTTGTAGATGATCCTCCCAAGAATCTCAAAAATCAAGCACACAAGCTCTCAATATGTCCTCCAAAATCTATATAGTATGCTCAGACTGACCGTTCGTCTGAGGATGAAAGGAAGTACTAAAAAGAAAATTCGTCCCCAAAGCTACCTGAGGACTCCGCCAAAAGCGTGATGTAAAGTGCGGGACTCGATTGGAAACAATAGACACTGGTACTCCATACAACCGAACAATCTCACTGACATACAGGCTGCTCAACTTGTCCATAGAATCCCTCACACGAATGGGAAGAAAATGCGCAGACTTCGTGAGTCTGCCAACCACAACCTAAATAGCATCATGCCTCTTAGGCGATCTAAGAAGTCCATATACGAAATCCATCGTGATATTCTCCTACTTCCACTCTAACACTGACAATGGCTATATCAATCTTGTTGGCCTCTAGTGCTCCTCCTTCAGTTGCTGACAAGTTCGGCATTGAGAAACGAACTAAACTATATCCCTCTTTATTTCCTTGCACCAAAACTATCGGTGCAAATCATGGTACATCTTGGTGCCTCCTAGGTGCACTGCAAGACGAGAATGGTGGAAGTCTTATAACACATCATCGGGGCATGATTCTGGCACAAATACTCTCCCAAAAAACCTCAAACTCTGGTCCAGACTCACGACCCATCCATTGGTGTCTCTCCTATTACTAACTCGATCCTATAACATTTAAGCCTCTTAATATGTCTGCTGAGCCTCCAGCACGCAAGCAACCAACATAGGTCGTGAAACTATTGAAAACAAGGTCGCACCCTCCTCCGTCTCTTTAAGACTCAAATCAAACTTAACAACCACCTGGAGCATTTCCCATTCTCGTATGGCAATAAAAGCTAATGAACCATGAGATCTCCTGCTAAGAGCATCGGCCGCAACATTGGCCTTTCCTGGGTGATACTGAAGGTTAAAATCATAGTCCTCCATAAACTCCATCCATCGTAACTAGCATAAATTCATGTCCTTTTGAGAAAATAAGTATTTCAAACTCTTATGATCCGAAAAAATCTCAAAATGTTCATCGTACAAATAGTGCCACTATGCCTTCAAGGCAAAAACCACTACTACCAATTCCAAATCATGTACCAGATAGTTTTGTTCATGAGTCTTTAACTGTCAAGATTCATAAGCCACAACCTTATCCTCCTGCATCAGAACACACCCCAAGCTATCATGCGATGTGTCACAGTAAACTGTATACCCCAAATCTCATTTTGAAATAATCAACACTGGTGCACTTGTCAACCTCTTCTTTAGTTCTTGGAATGCCAAATCACAAGACTCACTTAAAACAAACTTGACTTCTTTCTATGTAAGGCGAGTCATCGGCACAGTGAATCTAAAAAAATCTTTCACGAATCGCCGGTAATAGCTTGCTAAACCCAAGAACCTGCAAATCTCGAACACATTTTTCGATCGTTCACAACTCATCACTGCATTAGTTTTTGAAGACTCCATAGACACTCCATCCCCCGATACCACGTGTCCAAGGAACTTCATCTCAGGCATCCAAAATTCACACTTCTCAAACTTTGCGTACAATTGGTGTTCTCTCAGAAGATGTAGGGCAATACATAGGTGTTCCTCATATACTTCTCTTGATGGTGAGTAGATCAGAATGTTTTCCACAAACATGACTACAAAACGGTTAAGGCATGGATAAAATATGCGGTTCATCAAGTCTATGAACGTTGCAGGAGCATTCGTCAAATCGAACGGCATAACCAAAAACTCGTAGTAACCATAGCGAGTTTGGAAGGTTGTCTTCGTTATATCCTCCTCGCTGATCCTCAACAGGTGATATCCTGACCTCAAGTCAATCTTCAGAAAGCAACATGAACCTTTTAACTGATAAAAAAAATCATCAATCCTAGGCAAATGATACTTGTTTTTCACCGTAACTTGATTCAGTTTTCGATAATCGATACATAATCTCAAGGACCCATCTTTCTTCTTAGCAAACAAAGCTGGAGGTCCCCACAACGACGTACTCAAGCAAACAAACCCTTTATCAAGTAACTCATGAAGCTATACCTTAAGCTCTCGCAACTCTGTTAGTGTAAAATGATAAGACGACATTGAAATATGAGTGACTCCTAGAACAAGATCAATAGAAAACTCTACCTCATGACTCGGTGGTAACTCAAATAGATCGTCTGAAAAGACATCTAGACAGTCACAAACCACAAGAAAAAACTCCTCTCGTACTGAAATATTTCTCCAGAAATACTTTTCCAAAAGCTGCCCATGTTCCATCCACGGTGGTTCTGGCAAATTTCCACCATTCATGGGCGTCACCCTTCAGCTGAAAAGCGAAAAACGCAACTCTCAAGTCATCCTCGATTATTTGTAATGTATCCATAATCCTCGTCACGAACTCCAGCCATTTTGTGGCTACCTTAGGATCGAGATCCCCAACAAAGGGAGGAGGGTCAAGAAGTCAAAACTCCCGCATCGCTATAGTTGCCCTCGACTCGAGTACTCTCGCCCCTCCCCTAGCGGCCTTGACTAGCTGACGGGTGGAACGCATAACCTTGCGTAGTAACCCTACCCCGTCTACTAGTCCTTGGGGAGCATTAGCATCCCTAGCATTAGGGATTGGCACATCTCCTTGGCTTAAACCACTGCCACGGCCTCGTCCTCTCCGCGCAGACATCACTTATATACAAAGGCAATATAGAACATAACAACATAACATTTAACTCATGTTTTCACAGATATAAGTCGCATAATCATGCTAGCACTTAGCCAATTAAGATCATGTAAACAAACTCCAAGTATCGAGGAGTACTAATAGGAGTGATAAGTCAATTTAGGTGACCCACACAGATTCTTTGCTAGAAAATATGTCGGCCAAACACATTTTTAACTTGGCTTTTAAGTTGGTTAATCCAAACGTCCTAAAGCAAGATTGTCAATTCTAAGGTCTAACCTCCATGTTCACGTACTACACAAAATTCTCATATTATTTAAAACATTAAATACATGCATGTTAAGCACATGCAACCATCCTCACAAGGTGATGCAACCTCTCCCATGGCTCTTAGGTATTCGAACCTAGAGCTCTAATACCAAGTTGTCATGCCCCAAAATTCGGGTCACGTGAATCACCTAAGAATAATCTGATTTAAGATACCTAGATCCATAAAAAATACCCGAGCCAAGATGAGTGCACGAACACAAACAAAAGCAAGCTTAAAATGTTTGAAAAACACACTACCGAGGGTTTATTTTATATAAAAGAATAGCCCAAAAGAATAAGGTCACGGTCCCCGAGAGCCAAGTTTTAAAACAAATAAACAAAAATTTTCAAGACCTTACCCAGACTGCTTGATCGGTCAAAAGACCGACGAGCCCACTAGTTTCCACTTGAAACACAAAAACAGAATATTTTCCATAACCGCTCGATAGACCGTTCAAGCGGTCCGTCGAGCAGTTTGGCTCTAGTCCCTTTTTAAAAACACTACCCTTGAAATCTCAACACCTAAACTTTTTCCCACATTTTGAAAGGTTTCAAAGCACTCCCATGCCAACCAAAACATGTTAAAATAAGGTTCAAAATCCTCTCTCGAGGCACAAGAATTGATATAAAGCATAAAACCAACCGAAAACGGTAATCAAACGTTGAAACCAACTATAAAAACTGTAATACATAACTATGGAAAACAACAACTAACCCACAGTTCCTGTCATAAGTCATACAACATACATGCATTGAATCTAAAGGCATCGCGGCTTAATAATATGCTTTCAAGCCTGAATCATAAACTCCTTTACATGATCCAACAACAAAGCGGTGATAATCACCGATCAACAAAACTACTATAAATAAACAAAGAGTTTTGTCTTCGCCTCCACCGGGGGTCACCGAGATCAACCAACATTGTCAAGTTCACCTGAAAAGTTTTCATATCCCACAATGTGAGCCGAAACGCAATAGGAACATACTATAATTAAGTAAAAGTAGGACATGCAATCATGTAATATAGAAATGACTCGACTTCACAAGCCTCAAAATAGTTTTCCATCCTCAAACCACACATTTTCATATAATCTAAATAACATCCAATAATTTAAGAAAACATAAAGAAAACGTTATTTTCAACTTGGTTCCCACAGCTAATAATGATTCCTATGCACCGACTCTATTGCACTAGGGACAAAGATAACAACTATAGGCTTTCGCCCATTAACCTAGGTCTGGAGCATCCAATGACCCGCTAGATAATGACAAATTCTATACGGAGCTACAACAACAAACGCCTCCCACAGGGGCAACCACTTCATTTACGGGGATTAACCCGAAGGAGCAAAGCACCTACTTACGCAGAGTTTTTAGACTTTCATCAAGGAGTAATATCGGCCCAAGTACACACACATTGTTACGGCACATTTATGGGATCATAAAAAAAAACACGTAGCTTAACTACAAAAATATTTGTAAATACACTATCAGATACAAAACGCTCAATGACATTTCGCCACATCATCCATTTAATCATGGAGCCCAACCAATATTTTCAAAATATTTTCCCCATTCCAACTGAACAGTTTAAAAACCACGGTTCATCCTCAAGGGTTAGCCCCAAACTTTCAAAACTAGGTTTTCACAACTTTTACATAAATGTCTTCAATTTTCAAAACTCATTTTTTTCAGAAAACACGAACAAACACATGTTCACCAACTTTGTAGTAAACCATAAAAAACACCAAACATGGTTCAAATACAAAGTCCAACATTTATAGCATTTTAAAATGGTAAAAACACATATAATCAAATGTAGCACCCTTTTAAAGCAAAATAGTCTAGAATTCTATCTCGGAGAGTTAAAAACTCAAAACTTTAGACACTGATGAAAAACCAAAGTCGTCGAAACGAGATTCCTCTCGGATGAACGCGAAGCCCACAGCAAGGATATCAATGAACCGCTATCTATACGCCAAAAACTGAGCCCGAACCAAGTTAAAATCTAGAGAGAAGGTAGAGGTTATGGTTTGGGTTCTCAAGATAGAGAGAAAAAAGCTTGTAGAATAAGCTTTGGTTCAAAAACCAATGTGGTGAGCTGTTTTATACATAGTCTCAACAGACAGACTACTTCAGTGGTCTGTTGACCGATCAAGCGGTCTTGCCCAGATAAAACATAACTTTTGATGCAATGCCCGACATGGCTGGGATTGAACCCACATTCATAACTAAGCCAACACATGCATAAAACATATAAAAATGTGTTTCTCTATAACAATTAAAACGATAACCAACACCTTACATATATGAGATATAAAAACAAAAGGAATTGGGTCTCACAACATAATTAATATTTGGCCTTGTACAAAGCATTGCGTACATTAGACATCCTACTGCTGAAGCACATGGACAATTTCTCATTTTCTCTCTTTCTTTTTGTGTTTTTGGAGACATTCTTCTAGATTGATGAATTTCATGTCTAAAGGGTAAAAACCCATTTTTGGATTCTTGCATGCTAAATTTGGCCAAGATTTTATTAATATAATTGACTTGTGAAAGACCTAGTAGTTTCTTCTTTTGGTCTCCAAACAATTTGATCCCCAATATATAACTAGCTTCACCAAGGTCTTCCATTGCAAAATGGCTAGATAACCATATCTTAATCGATGACATAGCTCCTACATCATTCCCAATGAGTAGAATGTCATCAATATAGAGGACTAAAAATACAATGGTACTCCCACTGACCCTTTTATAAATACAAGGTTTATCCATGTTTTGTGAGAAATCAAACGATTTGATTTCCTTGTCAAAATGAATATTCCAACTTCGAGATGCTTGCTTGAGACCATAAATAGACCTCATTAATTTACATACTTTCATTTTTTCACCATGAGATATGAAGCCTTCAGGTTGATCCATATAGATTTCTTCTTGAATGTAACCATTCAAGAATACGATTTTAACATCCATTTTCCATATCTAAAAATCATAGTATGCAGCTATTAACAAAAGAATTCTTATAGATTTAAGGATGGCAACTGGCAAAAAAGTTTCTTCATAATCAATGTCAACCTTTTGATTATACCCGTTCACCACTAAGCTTGCTTTGTAGGTCTGTACTTTGCCATTAAGTCCAAATTTTATTTTATAGACCCATTTATAACCTATGGGTTTAATACCCTCAGGTTTATCTACTAAGGTCCAAACCTTACTAGAATACATTGAGTCCAATTCAACTTTCATGGCCTTTTATCAATGCCCAGCATCTTTGTCATTGATAGCCTCTTTGTATGTAATTGGATCATCATCAGAACAAACTAATTCTATATGGTAAATCTCATTTAGCCATGTTAACTTGACATGAGGTCTAATGATCCTTTTACTACGTCGAGCCTCTTGTATTATTATTCGTTTAGTGGGCTTTGTTATTTGTACTTCATTGTTCTTACTTGGTATGTCACGACCGATTTCTAAAGTGGCGTCCGTGACTGGCCAGTGAGTCAAAATTCACTTGAAGTCTCTTTTTTATATTTTCACATGTCAAACTCAAACATGACTTTCATTCACTCATTCATTTCTATTAAAAGAAAACATTTTACATTTATTCAAAAACAACTCCCAGAGTAACTACATACGTACACACAAAGTTTGTTTACAAAACTTTGCATAATATATAACATCATTTGTACAAAACATGTATTAGCCAAAAATATGGTGATGACTTGCAACATCAACTTTATCATGCATTACCTGAAATATTATGATGCAACGTACGTTAGCAAAATTAGTGTGAAATCATTGATATCTGAATTACTAACAGTTTTACTATTTTATAATCATAATTATTTAACGATTCAATCAATAATTAGTAGAGAGCGACCTTACAAAATACACAATAGACATAATCATTTCTTAGTTATCTGGCCATGACTCCATCCTTATTACCTCAACTCGCTAGTATCTTTATCGTCCCCTAGTGGCCGGAACGCCGTTTAAAAAATCATTCTTACAATTCCGTCAATTCCATGATTAATCCGTCAATTTCAATATTTCATACTGAATATCAATAGGAAACATAAATTAACTCAGATATCAGATGACTCACCTTAATGGTGCAAGTTATCAAGTATCTCGCTCGTGTACTACTTGATCTATACAAAAGAAAAATAAATTTTAATTATTATTCTATTGATTTTTCTTTAAAACTTATTTATTTTATTTAAAAAATATTTTTTTATTTTCTTAGAATTTCTTTTATAAATTCTATAAATCTTATGATTTTATTATATTAAAAACTATACACTTCTTGTTAATTACCCAAAAAAGATAAACTTCTTATTTAATATATTATAATTTCCTTTTATTTTTATATCAAATTTAAATAAAACATTAAAACTATTTTTCTTATTTAAAATATTAACTTTTAGTTTATATCAAATTTAACTAAAATATTATTTTCAAAATATAATTTCTTATTTTAAAATATTATAATTAACCTGTTATTAAAATTAACCAAAATATTCTTATTATTTTCAAAAATATAAATTCTTATCTTATTTTTATTTTAAACCCTTTTCTAAAATATTTAACTTTATAATTTAATGTTTCAATTTAATTTATTTATTTAAAAATTCTTTTTATTTTATATTCTTTATTAATTTAACTTATCAAATTATTATCTTGTCTTAAATATTATAATGTGAAATTATTTGTTTATCTCAAGTCTTATTTATAAAGATATACATTTTTTCATATTTTTATTTTAAATTTTCATACAAAACTACATTCTCTTATTATGATTATTAAAACTAATTATTAAACTAATATTATATTTATTACTAAAACCATGTTTTACACACAAAATTATAAAATTAAACACTACAGTTTGAAAAATTGTGTTTTTAGTAAAATTTGTAAGATGATAATTCTCTAGGTTGAATTTGTCGGAATAGTTTACCGATGATCAAAGCCGTGCATTAGCGGTGTTGGGCCATCAAAAAGAAAATGAACGCTGATGATAACGAAATGATGGCATGTACAGCAATAGCCGTGTGCATACAGACGATAATAATAATAATTAAATGTGGTGATAACTGTGTAAACACTAGAGACAAAAAAACAAAAAAAACGAAACTCAATCCCAAGATTTAGCTCCAAACTTTCAAAAACTTGATTTTTTTACAAACGTTTTCACAAATCACTGCCTTTTTTCAAAACCCGCTTTTTAGAAAAAGAACTACAGACCCAAACACTTCACGCACACAACAATGTATAAATACCACATTTTATAAAACACGTCTTCCCCGAAGAACGATAACAACAAAAACAAACCCCTATGGCCACAACACGACCAATGAAAACAACAAAAGAAAAGCACCCCTCTTCAAGAGTTTAGTTGACTGAACCTCACAATTCAATCGACTGAAAGCCACTGGAATATCACAAAATTTTCAAAACTTAGGTCAGTCAACTGAATCATCACACCCAGTTAACTGGATCACCACACTGTCGACCCAATCGACTGGATCACCTAGTCTAGTCGATTGGACTATAGTGGGAACGAAACCCTAGCTACAAAAACAACCTTCCAACCCCAAAATTGAAGCATCCAAACTCCCATTTGATACCCATGAACATACACAAACCCAAAACTACAAAGAAACACTGAAAGGAATGCCTCAAAGACCCATTTCATCCAACCGAAAGCAACCAAAAGCGATTTAGGAACAAAACCCAACTTTTACGAACATAAAATGACTTTTCATGCATTTTTAAACGATAAAAGCTCATACAATTTCACGTAGCATCCCTTTAAGATATGAGAGTCTAGGATCCTACCTCGTTGAGTTGAAAACTCGACGCTTCGAACTCTGTAAAAAATGAACTTTGTCAAAACAAAATTTTGTCTGGATGAACGCGAAACCCTCGACAATAACAAAGATCTGCTATTCGTTCGCCAAAAATTGAGCCCGAAGCCAAAGAAAATCTAGAGAGAAGGCGAAACTTTTGGTTTGAGAAAGCTAACAAGTTTCAAAATCTATAAATATCTAACCAAGGGTTGATATTTATAGGGGCCATCGAAAATATCTTTTTTTTTAACCACAATGCCCGACAGTCTCGGTAACCAACCTAACATGCATTTCTTAGCCCGAAATGCATTAAACCCATAAAAACATGCTATTTCAACAAAATGAAAACCGCAATCAATATGCTGAAAACATCACAAAAATTAAAACGGTTCAGGGTCTCACAATACAGGGTTGTAGAAATGGGTTAGGTTCTAGGAATAATATCGATAGAAAATTTAATTTCTCGATCTATGGGCATACCTGGTAAATCTTCAAGAAAAACTTTAGAGAACTCATAGATCACCGAAATTTCAGACAAATTTGGACTTTTAGGTGTATCTTGTGTCACGCAGCAAAGATATCCTTGACACCCTTTTTGAAGAAGTTTACGAGCTCGAGTCACCGATATAAAAAGAAAAGGCGAGAAAACCCTTAACCCCTTAAAAAAACTCTTCTTGTGGAGTACAAAACTTAACACATTTGGTAGCACAATTTATACTGGTATGGTGGAAGGCAAGCCAGCCCATATCCAGAATAGCATCAAAGTGTCCCATCCTAATAGGAATCAGATCAACTAACAACTTCACATCGTTAAGAATTATTTTACAATCCTTATATACCTCTGAACAAACTACCCCCCTGCTTAAAGGTTGAAATACTAGTAAGTCATATCCTAAGGGTTCTGGAGTTTTTAGTAACTTTTTAGCAAATTCAAAAGATATAAAAGATTGAGTGGAACTAGAATCAAGCAATACAAAAGAAGGTAGAGAACAAATGAATAAATTACCTATAACAACTTCATCAGTGTTTCGAGGATCACCATAAACCAATGCAAGCATTCTACCTTGTCTTTGATTGTTATTATTTCCTTGTATCCCGTGTGGTGGTCTTCTTGTGTTTTCTATTTCTTGAGTCTGGGTTGGATTTCCATTCTTAGCATTGATTGCTAAAAGCCTTGGATAGTTTCTCCGAATATGTCCCTCTGCACCACAGTTGAAACATCTATTCATCACTTGCCAACAAACTCCGGAATGAATTTTCCCACAAGTCGTATAAGTGGTTCTCTGATCTCTTCCTTGCACAGCTCCTATATTCTGCTTCTTCTGATTCCCCCTTCTTAAACTCCCCATTCCTGCTGCTGATCGTTTTCGATTCTCGAAAAACTTTCTACTTATGTTAGCCTCTTATTCTACTAACATTGCTTTATCTACCACATCCGCGTAACTAGGCAACCGTAGAGGCCTAATCATTTTTTGTATCTCTGGCCTTCACCTATCCTCAAACTTTTGCGCCTTCATATGTTCCGTCTAAATCATATGTGGAGCGTATTTTGCCAAATTTGTGAATTCCATTTCATACTCGGAGACGGTCATTCCTCTTTTTTTCTTAAGTTGTTGATGTTAGGAATGTATACTAAAAAATTATGCTTTTTAGGTTTTTTATTCTTGATCCCTGGCATATTAATAAGAATAATTTGAGTTTTTTTTTGTATTCGTGGTTTCATATTTATATTTGTGATGAATAAATGCACAGTCTGTATATTCTGTCCAGTATTTAACTCGGTGCATGCTGCACGAAAGATCAAGTCATAGGTTCTGACATATTATATAGGTAGGCTCACAATTGCAATAGACCTGAACATTTCATTGGTACGATTGTAGTACATTGTTATAGTAGCTGGTCTTGGCTAGGTTAAACGGATCGAATTTAGGTTTTGAAAATTCGATATTCGAGCTCGATGTGTTAGTACACTTGGAGTGTATTGAGTGGGATCAACGGGATGATCAATTCTATACTGACTATAT
>JAOTRH010110458.1:0-15364 GCA_034768845.1 Heliamphora exappendiculata | reverse complement strand
TCTCTTGCAGCTTGCACTATAACCTGAGAACTGTATCTCTCTTTTCTCACCTTCTGTCTGTTGCTTTTTCGTCTGTTACTCTCTTTCTCTGCTCTGTTTCGTCTCTTCATCTTTTCCTGTAGGATGACAGTATATATAGCTCTCCATCATGGAGGGAGTTACAAGAAAATCAATAGCCACTCATACCTATTGATTTCAGGATTCAATTACCAATTGAATGGTCAATGCAATTGCAATTGAATTCTGTTATTGAATTCTGAAATTCAATGACCAATAAATTCACAAATTCCAACAGAAAAATCCATCCACCGTGATGTTAATTGATTTTTAGAGAGAGGAACAGAAAAAGTACAGAGAAAGAGAGAGAAAGAGAAGAGTGTTAGAGAAGTAAACAGGGTATTATTGCCTAATATTTTTATTATTTTCAAAATAAGGATCTATTGGAATATTTTATAACTGATTGGGATTTTTTCCCAAAACAGTTTTTAACATGGCACTAATAATTAATTATTTTTAAATTTATTTATTTTTTATTAAAAATACATGTAAAAAATATAAATAAATTTATCTATTTTATTGAAAGCACGTATAAAAAATATAGATAATTTATCTACTTATATTATTTGTGTTGATATGCAAATAGATAAATTTATATGTCTGCTTACATATAAATTTATCTGTTTGCATTATCTATATTGATATGCAAACAAATAAATTTATCTGTTATGCATAAATATACAAACAAATAAATTTATCTTTTGTATATTAAACAGATAAATTTATCTATTTATTATGTAAAATAGATATATTCATCTGTTATCATATTAAACAGATGAATATCAAATAAATAAATTTATCTGTTTATTATATAAAATAAATAAATTTATATGTTTATAAGGTATTTTTAACAAAAATTAAGTAATTAGACTTTACGTGTTAAAATATATTTTTTTAAACTTTTAACTAAAATCTCCTAAAAAAGAAAAATGAATGTAAATAGCGACTTGGTCACTCACAATGAGTGGACTCATCCAATATGAGAAGGATATGTTAGGAAAAAGTTATGATTTTTAAAGAAAAGGTACTCCCACGGGACGAGTTAGTTAATAGGTATATTAAAATATTTTTGAAAATATAAATCAATAGTTGGCCAATAAGGAGAGTTGTTTGGCCAATAGGATAAATAACTATAATACTTCAATTGAAATTTAAAAGTTGAAAAGAATAATTATGATGGCAGAATTTAAAATTTAATTATGTTACTTTTACTTTCAAAATATTGACCAATATTTATTTAACAAAGTAACTACATATTAAATTTTTATGTTGAGAAAATTATAAATTTTTTAAAAAGATGAATTGGACTTTGGAGTTAAAGACATAACAATGTTTTATTTTATAAATAGTATAAATAATAATTTTAAATTTCATAAAAATTTAAATTGGAATTTGTGCCAATCAAATTGTAATACTTAATTTATCTATCAAATGTAATTTAAAATGATAGTAATATAACCAATGGAGAATAAAGTCGTGTCAATTTTAAATTTTAAAAGTTAAACTATGAATTTGGACCAATTAAATGGTTCCACTTAATTTTTTTTCAATGTAAGTTGAATTAATAGTAATCTAAATCAATCAACATATGATTATATTAGTTTCAAATTTTAAAAAGATTGAAATAGTGCTTTTAGACTTAGTAAAATTGTGCCACATACTTTTTTTAATACAAAAATATTATAAATTTTATGGTAAATTACACTGATCTCTCATGAGCTGAGATTTTTGAAAAAAACTAATACACTCTCTATGATTTTTGAAATATCATTAATCTATTTTCTGATTTAGTTGTCTGTTTCAAAATAACCCATCATGTTACTAACTTAACAGAAGCTAAGTAATTTTGTTAAATACTTCATTTATTTTTCTATTTTGGCCCTGAGTATCATATAACTCTCATGAGAAAAAAGACATAAATGCCCTTAATCAAAGCAAATCAAAAGGGATGTTCTATATTTTGGGTCATACAACACACAAAGCTGAACACAACAGAAGCTGAAATTTTTGCTAAACAATGGCAGTTGAACCTTTTCACAGAAGAAGCTGTATTCCTTGCACATGAAATTTTTGCTAAATAGTGGCAATTGAAATTTTTGCTAAACAGTGGCACACAAAAGAAGCTGTATTCCTTGCACATGAAAAATCCATAAGGCTAAGGTGTAACACAAAAAAGAATTGCCACAGCAAACAGTTGTTAATTCAACACAGAGCAAGTTGTTGACAAAGCAAGCTTACACACAGCAATTTCAACACAAAGCAGATACAACAGAGTTTTCATTCACTAAATTCCAGCTCACTTTGAAAGCCAAAAACTCAAACTTTCATTCACAGAAACCAAAAACTTCCAACATAGAAATGAATAGATAAATTAATGTGATTCAATTTGGATATATACCACCTTTATGCTAATAATTAACTGCTCCAATACTGAGTTGGTTCTGTACATCAAAAGGTTGCACAAAACAACACTGCTAATATTTAGAAGTTAACCCTTTGGCTGTGCAAACTTTTGATGTACAACACTTCCAACCAAACAAGAGTTTGGTTGTACAAACTTTACAAAAACTTAACCCAAAAAACAATCATAGAGTAATAAAAATCCAAAAAGATAGTATTCACAACACTTGACAAGTTCACAGACAAGTTCACAAAAATCCCAAAGAGACGTCCTCTAGCAGATCAACGTAACAATACCTATCTAGATCAACATTCTTGATTCACTTTGTTTTGCCACGAAATTAGAGCTTTATGTCAAAATACAGAGATGAAGCCATAGCTAAAAAACATTACACATATAATTAGTTTAATGTGGCTGACAACTCGTTTGTATTGTTTGTTTGTTAATTTGTACTACTAAATAATAATGCATGGCTTATTGCACATTTAGGAGCTTAAATTTGTTTGTCTCAGAACTCAATTCCTACAAAATTTAGGGTTCTGTGAAAGATTTTGAATGATGGGTTGGTTTGCCCAGTAAATGAGCATCCAAAGCTCCAAAATTTCTTTGTATTTTTACTGGGAGAAGATAAAGATGAGCAAATGCACATGATAAAAATTCAACGTACAATTTCTCCTCCATCAAAGGCCGTTTGTTGTTAGAAAAAAAAAGTATTTACTACTTTCCATGGAAAGTGGGAGACAGAGAGAGAAAAAGAGAAGTTCTTTCACTTCAGCTATTCTTATAGCAAACACCAAAAACCAGTGGACCATCTGTGCTTCAACCAGGAAAGCATATGTTAGTCTAAGGGTTTTTTTAATTTGATTTTGATAATTTTTGTAAATTATTTTCTAAGTAAAATTGATTTAAAAATATAATGTTTAATATTTTCAAAAATGTAATGTTGACATAAAATGACAAATGAGTTGACATATTTAGCCATATCGAGCTGACTCTTTTCTCAAGTAAGTTGACACTTCAGTATTCTTGAAGAAAAATATTTTATATCGATCCAAATTGATATTTGAGTCAACACCTTAAGGTAAAGAATGTTTGAAACCTTCAATTTTGTCAACACCTTTGAGCAAATGAGTCGACACCTTAACATGTTCGCCTAAGATGCTTTTAGGTACTCCAAGATGAGTCGACACAAAAAGACGTTTGAGTCGACACAAAAGAACTAAGACTTTCTGCAACAAAATGAGTCGACACAAATATAAATTTGAGTCAACACCAAATGACTCTTCGGGATTCACTAAAGTCATTCAAAAATTTTGTGTCGACACCAAAGCAAAGATGAGTCGATACAAATCAACCAAGACTTTTTGTTGAACTTTGAGTCGACAACTAAACAAAGTTGAGTCGACACAAAACAACTGACTTTCGACATATTTTTGAGTTGACACAAAATACAGCATGAGTCGACACAAAAGAATAGAATTTTCCTGCATAATTATGAGTTGACATAAAATACAATATGTGTCGACACAAAAAGGTTCTCTTGAAAAGATAAAGTATTAAACGAGTCGACACCAAATAATTTTGAGTCGACACCGTTGTATGGGTGAGAATGATATAGAAATTAGTGTCGACACCAATGAAAAATGAGTCGACCCATTCACTTGAAGACCCAAACCCTAGAAGATTTGTGTCGACCCAAAATATATTTAAGTCGACACTTGCAACGGAATTTCAAATCTGGCGTTGAGTTCAACGGTTAGATTTTTGCATTTAATGCTTCTACCTACCTCCAACGGTCATGGATTCTCAAGAGGTGTAAGGAGTTACTTCTCAGGCATTTAAAGTACTGGAGCTTCAATTATACTATTCTATTGCTTAAATCAAATATCAAACTCTCAAGTTTTCATTTATTACTTATTAACTCCAGCTCTTGATCTCTCATCTCTTTACTTGTCATTTATTGCTAATCATTTGTAAAGTGAGTGAGTGAGAATCTCATTGAATACTTTATCTATTGTATATAAGAGTGAGTTACCCTTGAATCTTTGAGTGAGTGCGTGATATTCTTTAAAGAAGAGCTCAAGAGTGATTAGAAGAAAACATAGATTGTTTTCGTAGGATCATCTTGAGGCTGTTGTAAGCCTTTTGAATATGCCCATAAACATTTCTATCATAGTGAATATTCTCAAGGACAGTCTTGGGAAGCGGATGTAGGTTTGGAAGAAGTCGAACCACTATAAATCTTGGTGTCGGGTTCTATTTCTCTCTCCCTTACCTTTTTAATATTCTCATTACTTTTTTTGGTTATATTTGCTATATTTGTTTGAAATATTAAAAAAAAATTTAAATTTTTTTTAAAATATTTATTATTCTTTTAAGACCCTATTCACCCCCCTCTGGGATTGCCTAAACTAACAATTAGTACCAGAGGTTGGACTCTTGTTTTTTATTTAATCGTTTAAGAGTTTTCATGGCAATCACTAGTATTAGACCTATTCAATCTAAGAGTCAGTCCACAAATAGACATTATTTGTTCAATAAAACAAACTATAATTATTAAAAGGCAAGAATAAAAATTTACATTCAAGTCGTAGACCACGACCTATGGAGAGTAATCATAAACAAACCAAAATCACCTAACAAGACCGTAGAAGGGACAATCATCCATAAACTTGAAAGAGAATGGACTGAAAGTGACATAAGAGGTTTTCAAAGAATGCTAAGGCTATGAATATCTTGTATTAATTTTTTGACCCTAATGAGTTCAATAGGATCTCAACTTGTGACACCGCCAAAGAAATTTGGGATAAACTTGAGATTACTCATGAGGAACCAACCAAGTCAAGAAATCCAAGATAAGCATGCTAGTTCATAACTATGAATTGTTTAAAATAAAGTATGATAAAATTATCTCTAAAATATTTACTCAGTTTACTGACATTATAAACTTATTAAAATCTCTTGAAAAGATCTACTCTAATGCAGAGATGGTGAGAAAAATCCTTAGGTGTATGCCTAAGAGTTGGAAAGCAAAAATCACCGCCATTCAAGAAGCCAAGTATCTCAACACTCTTAACTTAGAGGAGCACTTTGGATCTTTCATGACTCATGAAATGAACATCAAGATAAATTATAAAGACGACAACCAGAAGAAAAAGGGGATTGCATTCAAATCAACCACCCCTAATGAATAATTTGATGAAGATTTCTGCGGTGATGAAAATGAAGACATGACGCGCAACAAAAGAAAGTTTAAAAGGTTTTCTAGAAATAAAAAATAAGAAGGAAGAAAATTCTTCAAAAAAGAAGGATACAAAGGAGAATTCAACAAGTTCAAGGGTGATTCTAATAAGTTCAAAAATGATCACAAGAAAGAATAAATCATATGCTACGAATGCAAGAAGTCTGGACATGTGAAAGCCGAATGTCCTCAACTCAAGAAACACTTCAAGAAAGGTTTCAAGAAGGCGATGCTGGCAGCTTGGGGTGAAAGTAATGACAGTAGCTTCGAGGATGAAAGAGAAGAAGTTAAAGTTGCAAATCTTTACCTTATAGCCAAGGAAGATGATGAGGTAACTAACAACCCTTTTTCTTTAGAAGAATTACAAAGTGCATTTTAAGATTTACATGATGAATTGAAAAAAATGAGTGCAAAGAACTATATTCTTAAAAACTTGGTTCTTTCCTCTTCATATGAAATTGAAATCTAGAAAGAAGAAAATCTTATATTATCAAAACAGATTTCTACTTTGAAAGATGAAAACAAGGTTTTAAATGAAAAGGTTAAAAATCTTACAAAAACTGTTTATAAATTTACTCTTGTAAAGAATAACTTAGATAAACTTCTTGGTATGCAAAAATATGTTTTTAACAAAGTCGGAATTGGATATCAACTAAAGAAGAAGCAAAAGTTCTTAAGCAACGTTTTTATCAAAGCATCCTCTAATCACTCAAATGCTATTTGCTTTCATTGTTATGAGTATGGACACATTGTCACACATTGTCTACATAGAAAATTTTTTAATTTACCTGTTAAGAGGGTTTGGGTTCCAAAGAGAACACACCCACGTAGAACTAACACTAAAAAACCCAAGAAAGTTTGTGTACCAAAATTCAAACCTTAATCCTCTCTGCAGGTACGTCTCAAGTTCTCATTCAATGAGGTGATGTGGTATTTGACAGTGCTTGCTCAAGACACATGACGGGCAACAAGTCAATGTTTGCATTTCTAAAACCTAAATATGGTGAATTTGTGACATTCGAAAACAATAGTAAAGAAAAAATCATAGAAATCGATTGTATCGGTAAAATTCTTTTTTCTTCCATTGAAAATATTTTGCTTGTTATGGTTTGAAACATAACTTTTTTAGCATGAACTAACTTTTTGACAAAGGCCACAAGGTTGTCTTCGATCATGTTAAGTGTGTTATTGAAGACCCAATTAATACAAAAATTATTTTTGAAGGTCATAGGCATGAAAATGTTTACAATTTCATTCTAAATGACTTTTTTTAAAAAGACACCAAGTGCTTAGCCGCCTTAAGTGATAATAGTTCGTTGTGGCACAGAAGACTTGGCATGTACACATGAATTTTATTTTTAAATTTTTAAAAAAGAAATTGGTTATTGGTTTACCCATATTAAATTTGAAAAAGACAAAATTTGTGATGCATGTCAACAAAGCAAGCAAGTTAGAAGTTCTTTTCAATGTAAAAGTGAGATTTCAACTTTTAGGCCCTTACAACTATTGCACATGGATTTGTTTGGTCTAACAATGACTCATAGCCTTGGGGGCAAGAAATATGCCTTTGTTATCATTGATGACTTTCTCTAGATATACTTGGGTGCTATCTTTAACTCATAAGAATGAAACATTTACCTATTTTGCAAAACTGTCATGAAAAATTTAAAATAAAATAAAATTTAAATTACAAGTATCCGAAGTGATCATGGTAGAGAATTTAAAAACAAAAATTTTTAAAAATTTTGTGATGAAAATGGTATTAACCATAACTTTTCTTCTCCTAGAACCCCTCAACAAAATGATATTGTTAAGAGGAAGAATAAGACTTTGGAAAAATTGGTTAGAATCATACTCTGTGAAAATAATCTATCAAAACATTTTTCAGCCAAGACTGTAAACACAGCTTATTTTATCGTGAACAGAGTCATGATTCGAGTTTCTCTCAAGAAAACTCCATATGAACTATGGAATAGAAAAAAGCCTAACATCAATTGTTTTCGTGTCTTTGGGTGCAAGTGTTTTGTTTCAAATAACAAAAAAAACTTTTGTGCAAGTTCAATGCAGAATCTGATGAATGTATTTTCTTAGGATACTCCTTATTTAGTAAAGTTTATAGAGTTTTCAACAAAAGGACCCTAGTTGTTGAAGAATTTATAAATGTTGTGTTTAATGAAGCTAATCTCGGTTCTTTCAAAAAAATTTGTGATGATAATTTTATTAACATAGAAAAGGGTGTTAAGGACATCTTTATTAAGAACCAAGAAGAACCAAATCATGAGGAAGCTACAAATGAGCAACAAAATGAAGTCCAACAGGCGCTGGTACTTCAAATCAAGAAAATCTAGATATGCCTAAATATTGGAGGTATGCTCAATGTTACCTAAAAGATTTGATTATTAGTGATCCATCTCAAGTATCAAAACAAGATCCTCTCTACATAATGTTTGTGGTAATTTAGCATTTTTTCTTAAACTGAACCACAACATTTTGAGGAAGCTGAAAACGATGAGTTTTAGATCTTGGCGATGCAAGAAAAGCTAAACCAATTTGAAAGAAATAAAATTTGGACTTTAGTTCCAAAACCTAAAGAATACTCTATTATTAGCACAAAACGAATTTTTAAAAATAAAATGGATGATAATGGAGTAGTTATTGAATGGAGCAGTCCAATGTTACAATCAAGAAGAAGGCATCGATTTTGATAAGACTTTTACTCCTGTGGCTAGGCTTGAAACCATTAGGATATTGCTTGCTTTTGTATACTTTAAAAACTTTAAATTTTATCAAATGGATGTCAAAAGTGTCTTTTTAAATAGTTTTATCTTAGAAGAAGTTTTTGTGAAATAACCTCCTAGTTTTGAAAATGATTTTTCAAACTATATTTACAAACTTACCAAAACTCTCTATGATTTGAAGCAAGCACCAAGAGCTTGGTATGAAAGGCTTAGCAAATTCTTAATTGAAAATAAATTTTTAAGAGAAAAAATTGAGACAACTCTTTTTATCAAGTCTCAAGAAAAAGATATGCTAGTTGTCCAAATTTATGTAGATGACATTATTTTTGGCTCAGCTAATGAATCTCTTTGCAAGGATTTTACTAAGTACATACAAGGAGAATTTGAGATGAGCATGATGGGTGAGCTCAATTATTTTCTTGGACTTCAAACCAAACAAACACATGATGGAATCTACATTAACCAATCCAAATACATATGAGATTTGTTGAAGAGGTTTAAAATGCAAAAAGCAAAACTTATGGGAACCCCAATGTGCCCTACAACAAAGTTTGGCAAGATAAAAATGGTAAAGCAGTAGAGAAAAAGCGATATAGAGGTATGATTACATCTCTACTCTACTTAACTGCGACATCATATTTAGTGTATGCATGTGTGCTAGATTTCAAGCTAATTCTAAAGAATCGCATGTGACTGCCGTTAAGCGCATCTTTAGATACCTATTAAGTACACAAAATCTAGGATTATTCTATCCTAGAGGAATAGTCTTTGAGTTATTTGCCTATTCTGATGCAGATTTTGTCAATTGTAAAGTTGATGCAGACTTTGCCGGTTGTAGAGGTATGATTGGATCTCTACTCTACTTAACTGCTAGTAGACCTAACATCATGCTTAGTGTATGCATGTGTGCTAGATTTCAAGCTAATTCTAAAAAATCACACGTGACTGTCGTTAAGCGCATCCTTAGATACCTATTAGATACACAAAACCTAGGATTATTCTATGCTAGAGAAATAGCCTTTAAGTTAATTTGTTATTCTGAGTACATTACAGCTAGTAACTGTTGTGCACAAGTTCTTTGAATGAAACAACAACTAAAAGACTATGGTATTTTTTTAGATCATATTTCCATTAAATGTGATAATACGAGTACCACAAACATATCCAAGAACCCTATACAATACTCTAGAACAAAGTATATTGAGATTAGACATCATTTCATTAGAGATCATGTGCAAAAGGGTAATATTGAACTTGACTTTGTATGCACGAACTACCAACTTGCTGATATATTTACCAAACCTTTAAGTAAAGAAAGATTATGTTATACCAAAAGAGAACTTGGCATACTATGTGCTCCAAATTGATGATTATATGCCATAATAGCCATATCTGTTTAATATATTTTGAATGGTTTTCATGCTTTAAATTAATGTGTGAAAAGTGTCGACTCAATGTTGCAAATGGTCGACAATGTGTGGACGAGTTGACTCAATTTATATAATATTGACACTGTTGGCAAAAAGTGTCGACTCAACCTATATAGTGTCGACTCATATTTGACTTCCAGCTCTCGGTAAATTTGGGTTAACTCAATTCTCAAAACATGTTGATTCAATTGGCCGAAAGTGTCAACACCATAAAAAAAGTGTTGACACAATTCCTATCCTTTGGACACCCCCATTCGCGAAGAAACGCGTCGACTCAAGTTCTTTTTGTGTCAACACAAATTTTTTACCTATATAAAGGCACCAATCCCACACCTAATGCGTCGTTACATCTCTCGCTCTCTCTACAAAAATCGTTCGTCTCCCGCATCTTTTCATCTTCCCCCTCTTCGAATAATCGAGTTGATTCTTTCTCCTCCCTCCATCTCCACCGATTCTCAACCTCTATCTTAATGACCACCCAAATAATGGGAAAGGGTAGCAAGAGGCAAGACGAAGGCCATTCAAACTCTAGAGCACAAAAAAAGAAGAAAAAATCAACGACGGCAATGGCGATGGCAACCTCGGCGATAGGGTTGGCTAAATCCTTGAGTTTCTAGTCCAATAAATTTCAAAACTTGTACTTTCAATCCTTCATGAATCGAAAGGTAATACTCGGTTGTTCCATTGATTTCTAGTATTTTGATTCCATTGAAATGAAATTCAAAGACTTGTTTTTTTATCTTGGTTGGGAAAGACTCCTTCAAGTTCATAACCCCCATTATCCAACCCTAGTGAAACTCTTTTATACTCATTTTCACATCTCCTCTATCCCTAGTAACACTATTACCACTTTGGTAAATGGTACTGAGCTAAAATTGACCTCAAGTGTTTTTAATGAAATTCTTGGTGTTCTAGAGGGTGACATATTTGTCACGTTCAAAGAGAACAAGAGAACCGTCGAAATCGAAGGCTTCTCTTTTCACGATGCCGTGAAACATATATTTAAGGTTGAGGAAGGTGATCCCTCGAAACCTTTGGAGGCCAACTCTCTAAAGCCTGAAATGCGTATTTTACACCACATGGTCAATCACATTTTCTTACCCCAGTTAGAAAAGTTTGGTGATGTCACTTACATGCACATCTTTGTCATGTGGTGCATCATTGAAAAGAAAA
Source organism: Heliamphora exappendiculata (assembly GCA_034768845.1). NCBI lineage: Eukaryota > Viridiplantae > Streptophyta > Magnoliopsida > Ericales > Sarraceniaceae > Heliamphora > Heliamphora exappendiculata. The sequence goes on along the minus strand of JAOTRH010110458.1, from coordinate 4,324 downwards.
AACTAGATCTTGATTTTATGTTCATTTTTGACATGCTTCAATCCCATGGAAAGTCGAACTTTTCTCTCCCCTATGCTATGTTTCTAACCAAAGTTTTTTGACACTTTGGTGTTGATCTTTCTGAGGAAAAAGTTGTTCCCATTTTTAAACATGACTTTATGAAAAATCCACTCTCAAGAACATGCAAATTTTCAAAGTGGATGGTGTATGGACTATGGTAGACACCCCAATTTGATCATGCCTAATCTTAGGTTGATCTGGGTGAATTCAATGAAAAAACAAGTGAAATGGTGCTTCTGAACAATTTTCGAGAAATAATTCAAGCTTAGTAGTTGAACTCAATGATCAAAACCTTTAAACCAGTGGAATCACCTTAATCTGCCACTTCAAAATCTGAAACCACCATGTTGGAACCTTGGGGTCGCTATATTCATTGTGGCAATCTACACAAGAAACTCTTGGAAACCCTAGCCCAAGGCGGCGACCGCCACATTGAACCATGGGGTCGCCATCTTCATTGTGGCTACTGCCACAAGAAACCCTTTGAAGCTTATTTTTGTGGTGACCGCCTACTCTGAACACAGCGACTGCCAACTATAAATGGCATGACGTGTCCCAAAACATGTTAGCATTTTATTGGTTAAAGAATTCTATAAATATTGTATCCCCTGGTACGTTTTCAGGACAGAATTTTGGTGAGAGATATCCTGTCGAAGTACCGAGAGAGTACGAGCCCCGATGCCAAAACCCTGCCGAAGTATCAAAGAATTGAACACTAAATACCGAAACTTTGCTGGATTCTCAACCTACCCTTGCATTGGAATGGAGTACATTCTGAGGATTTGATCAGTGAAGCATATCTCCCCAACTTGAGAATTCACTTGTGATATAAGTATTCAGTTTGGATTTCCGATCTTTCTCTCTCTATTTTCTATTTCATTAGAGTGATCGGGTTAATTTTGTTTTCTTATTTTGCATATGCTCTTTATATTGCTTATTTAGTTGTTTTTGTTATCAGATTTCATTTGGTTGATAATTAATGTGTTTAGTTTGGTAAATTAGCTAAATTCATAAGTTATAACTCAAATTTTAGCTTGTTTGTTTTATCCGCATTGCACACTTGTACCAAATTCGTTAAATCATTAAATAGTACTAACATAATTGGCGATTACGACTCACGGTATCGTTATTGTCATAATCAATGCACTAATATTTATATGGTTATAATTATCACTATTACACCCGTATTTTATATTTATTAGTTAAATAGTTATTATATTGCTATGTAATGGTCATTATTTACATTTATTATTTTTCTTTTAATGTTAATTTAATTTTCTTTTAATTGTATTTCTTTTATTTTGTTTTCAGTTTATTTTGTTTAATACCAAAATTCACAAAAATCTATCAATGTTAACTTAGATTATCCTCTTATAATATTTATTTTATCTTTCTTTATTTTGCCTTATTTTTATATAAAACCCACAAAATTCCCAGTTGATTTCTTTCTTTTTCTTTTGATTATAATTCTTCTTTGGTTTTATTTTAGTAAGTATCATCTTTTACGTTTCTTAAAGCCCTTTTAATTTTAGTTTAATCTTCTTTTGTAAATTCGCTTTTAATTTCCTTTGATTAAATATTTAAATATTCCTTTGTATGGACAAAAGAACACAAAATTCTTTCAACTAGTTTAATAACCTTTTCTTTTAAAATCTCTTAATTTTAGTTTAATCTTTTTTGTAAATTTTTTTTTTAGTTTTTTTTTCTTTTGATTTTGCATTTTCTTTTAGAAGTTAATCGTGTTAATATAGTTTTAGGATATTTGATAATATACATGTTTAGTATGGCAAATTTAAAAGATGTTTCGTTTAGTTTATTTGAAAGCATGTTTAGATTGGTTTAAGTTATTTTAGTTATTTGACAATATTGTTAGTAAAATTTATGTTCATTTTTAACATAATTTAATTTTAGTGACTTTTAGCATATTTTTGTTCTTTTTATTTGAATCATGCCATGTGAATTTGCTTCATGTATCCTTTAGCTAGAAATTACATGCCGTAGGACTTAGGATTTTCTTTTTTTATTTATTTTGTTTTGACGTTTTATAAATATATGTGCTATTTAATATTTGTATTTGATTTTGGATATTTTCTATTCACCTTAATTTTTTATATTTGTATGCATTTGAAAAATCTTATTAAAAATCAATGATGATTAGTAGAGGCCAACCTTATGGTTGGGCGAACGGGGTGCTTAACACTTTCTCCGATTCGTAACTTAATCCCCGAACCCTTTTTCTCTGGTTAACATTTTAATAGTTATTTTTGTTTTTCTTAATTTTTTTTCAAAAATCAAGTGGCGATTCTATTTTCAACAAAAAAAGAATTTTTAAAATTTGGCTTTCAATGTGTTAAAATATTTTTTAAACATCTTTTGAATTCTCTTATTTTTAACCTAAAATCCCAAAATTTCAACGCCAAAACTACCCATCGTGGTATCCCCTTTGCAACTGGAAATCGTCCTCCTCCTCATGACTTTTTTTCTATTCCTGTTGATTTTGGATCTCCTAATTTTCCATCCACTAGGGCTGACATTTCTGGACCCTCTTCTGGTCCCTCTCTTATCCCTCTTTCTCATTTTGATTCTACATCTGCTCCATCTCCTGACCCTCTTTCTGTTGTTCTCTCTGAGCTTATCTCTACTGCCAAGGATTTATTTATCTTCCTCCTTGTCGACCAAAACCTCTTTGATCTTCATAGCACCATCTTCTCCCTCTCTAATAGAATCAAACATCTTAATAAAACCAACCGTGGTCTGAGATGGGACTTTGAGAATGCTACTGATGCTAGGAGAGCATTATGCAAAACAATGGATAACATCATTGCTTCTATTGTAAATTGCAGTAATGCAATCCTTCAGTAAGTCAAGAAGGAATACGATGACAGAGTCGTTATCGCAGTCTAAAACAACTCACGAAAAGTAGAGAGCATCTGAAATGAATTCAAGATGCATGTGCTAAGCAATTCAAGCCCACGGAGAGCAACAAAAAGAAGGCATCTTGTTTGCGACAAGACGCAGGCTTAGCTCTAGCAACCTCCTTTGCAGCTCTTAAAGAACAAGAAAAGACATTTGAACAAGACCGAGCCTCCAAAAAACGAGCATCTCAGCGTCAGAAAGTGACCGAGGACAAGAAGTTGAAGAAGAAGCAATTTAATGATCTCTGATTTTTTTTATTTTTTATTTTTTTGCAGATTACAAAAGGGGAGAAGGTAATGGGGAGAAAAAGAAAGAAGGTAAGGGAGAGAAAAAATAAAGAAGTTCAAAATTTTTGAAGGCAAAAATGTAATCCTAAAAATATTTGTTTTTGTTATTTGTATGTGGATGTGAATGGTTTAAGCTAACAAACATGCATTTTGTGATTGTGAATGATTGGGTAATCTCGTAACTGTTTTTAGTTATTTTTTGGATGAATGAATATTATCTCTTGAAATTGTTGATTCTAATAAATGTATTATGTTTAAAATTCTTATAGATGAATGGTATTCTATTTGTTGATATATTGTTTATATTATCTATTTAATGAATACCAAAAATTTATATGAATTCCATGGTTATGTAAACTTTGTTGAATGACGGTTTTGAAATCCTTTTTGATATCAAATATTGACAACATGCTCTATATATTACGTTTGATGTTTGGGACTTAAGAAACACGTTGCACATATATGCTTGTTAAGTGTTGAGTCTATTTGAATTGATACACATATTTTAATAAATTCGGAATACTTTTGAATTAAATTGTAAATCACTTTAAACATGTGTATTATACTGTTATTGAATGCCTAACCATTGTATTTGCTTAACTTGCTTAAGGCATAGAGAATAGGGGAGAACCATTGTTCTTCAAACTTTGTTGAATGCCTAACCATTGTTGTTCAAAATCTTTTTAAATATTTTCTAAAAAATATTGTAATTATCAAAAAATAGAAGATTGTTAGTCCAATGAATTTTTTAATTATATTTTGATGACTTTTGTAAATCATTTTCTAAATAAAATTGATTTAAAAAGATAATGTTTAATATTTTTTAAAAAGTAGTGTTGACACAAAATGACAAATGAGTTGACACCTTTAATTATATTGAGCTGATTCTTTTATCAAGTAAGTTAACACTTTAGTATTCTTGAAGAAAAATATTTTGTGTCGACCCAAATTGATATTTGAATCGACACCTTAAGAAAAAAAATGTTGGAGAATTTCCAACGCCGACATAAAATACATGCTCGGGGATCCAGAAAATACATCTTTATTAAACTTTCAACAAT
>JAOTRH010110447.1:0-15365 GCA_034768845.1 Heliamphora exappendiculata | reverse complement strand
GCCACGAGGAAGTGGCGCCGGTGGGTGTTAGCAAAGAACCGAGGGTTATAATTGAGGAACTTTGTTGAGCTTCTACTATGGAAAATATGGAGAGGATGAGGAAGATTAAAGTAGCAGCCGCCATGAATGGAAAGTGGAAACAGAGTTTTCTGTGATGGTTCTTTTTTGTTTTCAGGAAGAGATGGCAGATTTGTAGGCCTCAGATTCTTGTCTGTAGATGAAAGGACGCAGTCAGTCAATGCTAAGGCTGTGTGTGCTTCGGTAGAAATTAATAGCCGGTCTAATTCTGGGTAACTATTTTTTTTTTAATTTGTCTTTTTAGTTTTTTTATATTTGATTAATTTATTTATTTAGTCAGTTCTTCTTGATAAATGAAAATAAAAAAAAAAATTTTAACAAAAAGACAAAAAAAATCTACTATAAAAAAAATACACACTAACTACCCTTCATTAAGTCATAAACAATAGGTTAATAATTAAGGGCAAGAAGATTTAATTACAATATAGGGATGTAAAATTTATGACTTTTACAACTCTTAATAGTCATTACATAAATATTTCTTTATTTCTTACTTATTATTCACATGGTTATTATTTTTTTAAAAAAAATAAAAATAATTTATTAGTTTATTTTAGTTTAATTTTATCTTTTTTGAAGTTTTTTATATTCTTCTTTATAAATTTTATTTTTATAATAAAAATAAAATTTATAAACAATGTAATTCTAAAGGATAATTCAGTTAATTTGATTTTAAATTTGTTTCTCAATAATCACCAATTTAAATTTTTTTAAACGTAACATAAGATTTGTTTGATCTCTAACTTTAGGATCTCATAAACCGCATGCAGTTTGGTTCAGATACCAAGTTTATTATTGAAAAAATAAATCATAAAAAAAATTAAAATTAATCTTTTATAATAATAGCTTTTAAGATTATTTTTGACTTATAAACAAAAACTAAAAACTGTAACAATAACAAATGGCTTGGTATGGTTTATGTTTAAAAAAACAATCATAAAAACTAATTATAAACACCCCAAATTGAAATTTTATTTTCGGGAGAGTATTGACATAAGCAAAGGCAAACAGAGCTCTGCATAAATGGGGACAAAAGTCATTCCTTTTGATTTTTAGAACAAAAACCTAATAGTCCCGAAGCCATTGACCGAATTTAATAAGTTTGATCAATTCTATATACGTGCAGTTAATAGACCAATTCTAGGTGCAGTTAATATTTTTATTCTTAGCAAAAATATGGCCCAAAGTATCATTTAAGTTATTTTTAAATTATTTAATTAAATATAAAATTAATTTTTAAAATATTTGTTTTTAAATTCTACTCATCCAAATTTATTAAACAAAATTCATATTTAATATAAAATTATATAAAATAAATTTAATAAATTATAATTTTTTTTTGACTTTAGACTTTTTGCATTTTTACTTTTGATTTATTATTTTTTAGTTTAAAGTCACATCTACGATTTATCAAATAAATTTTTAATTTTTGGCTTAAATCAAAATAAGCTAAATAAGTATTTTTTTAATTATTTAATTAATCTCATATTTTTTACATGTATACTTTCTAAATATAATAGCACAATAATTTCTTTAAAATATATAATATGAGAAATTTTTCATAACTTGATAATATTAGAAATAAAAATTTTGATAATTTTTTGCTTAAAGTTTCTTATAAATCTCAACAAATAATTTTAGAAATAAAAAGTTTATAAAAAAATAAATATATATAAAAATTGTAACAATTAAAAAATGCCTTGGCATGGTTTATCTTTTTTTTAAAAATACTATAAAAGTCATTACAAACACCCCAAAGTGAAAAAAAAAATTCTCAAGAGTACTAACATAAGCAGAGCCAAACAAACAAAGATGGACCGAGAAAAACAAGTGGTGGCGATCATCATCCTACTTAAATGCTCTTGCTTGGTAGTGCCAAGTAGGGATAACTTATTACTAAATGCACTTTTATCATGTTTTTAAAATCATTCAAACATTTTAATAAGTACTCTCAAGTTTTATATATGCTTAAAAATAACCCATGTCAGAAAAACACCAACTAAATAAAACCCCACTTTTGAACTTACGAATGACTCAATATTGTCAATGGCGAACTCAATTGCACTTAAATGATTTGTGTAAGGTTCAAAATTGTTCTATGTTAAAATTAAAAATGTCAAAACTAAATACTTAGAAGGAAAAATGAAAAAGCATAAAGCATGAATAATTTGGTGAAGGAACTTATGTCAAAGGGAAAGCATTATTGAAATTTATATCCATATAAGATTTTCTAGCATAGAAATCACCTATAGTTGTGGGAAAAAAAAAACTCTATTTAAGGTAAATGAAGACAGTTGACAATAAATAAAAAGATATATATATGAGTCATAAAGTAATAGTTTTTCAACCAAACTATTGAAAAAGTGGATGATTGTATAAAAAATAAAAATTAATTTTTTATCAACTATTTTGCAAATTAATTTGATTATAGATTTTTTATATGTTTTGAAATTTCAAAAAAAAAAATTCACCACTATGTTCTTTTGCATATGCAATAAAAAATAGAGGCTCAGATCGCTTATACAAACTCCTGTCCCAAATTTTTATACTGTGCCTATTATTATGCCAATCGTTCAAAACTTTAATACAGCACTCCAACGCACAGTGTTTAAAGACTATTAGAAAAATTCAACAAAAAAAAAAAGCAACATAAAATTTAATTTATTATTTATTTTTGTTCACCAAATTATTATTTATTTTACTTTTTTGATTCATTTCGATAAAATGAGCAAAAAATATTATAATTTGATCAAATATTTCAAAAAATAATATATAAAACTAAATTATACCAAACGGAGCCAATAAGTAAAAAAATAAAAAATGTTTAAACACATTAGACTGAAAACAAACAAATATATTATTATTTTAAACGGAACCAATACATCAAATTTATTATTTAACTAATCTTATCTGATTAAGGTAATCAATTAGGCCCTTTCATCAAAAATAGTGTTCATATATATTCTGCATGTTACCACATTTTTTGTCGATGTGGGATGGCTAGGGTGTTACAATCTCCACACTTTAGCAGCAACACCCTCGTTCCTCTACGCAGGAACGCTCTTTGGTGGCTGCGACCCACATGCCACATAGACCGGGTTTATGCTTTGATATTTCATGTGAGTGTGTGACGACTTTTGCGCCTTCAGATGGTTCACTACAAGAAAATGCACATTTTGCGACTAATCGTTTAGTCGGCATAAGTCCTGTTTTTAGTCGCTATAATGTTTTGGCGACTTAATTTTTTAGTCGCCACGTTGGTCGGTAATACCTTGACACTAAATATTTTTGGCGACTAAATTTCATTTAGTTGCCGTAAATTTTGTTTCTGCGACCACAAGTTTGGTCGGCAATGTAGCATGCGATGACCAATACCAGTTGTCGCTGAATGTAATTTAGTCACTGTTGTACCTCAATTTCACAACAAACTAATTTAGTCGCTGTTGTTGCCATGATTTCGCGACAAAATTAATTTAGTTGCTAAATGTAATTTAGTTGTTGTTGTACGTTGTTGATTCCACGACTAAAGTTTTTGGTCGCTGAAAACATACTATTAAGAATTTTGTGACTACCCACTTTGGTCGCTGAATGCAATATTGTAGTCAAATGTTTTACTACCAAAATTTTTGATCGCCAAAAACAACTGATCCTAAATCATTTAGCAACTAATTAATATAGTCGTCAAAAATTTATTTTTTTCGCAACACAATTTATTTGTCGGTAAAAATATCCCTTGTAACCTTTTATATTATATAAAATTTTTAGAAAATAATATTTAATATTCATCCATGTAAATCACAAATATTCGTACCTAACACAAATATTCATTGAAAATAGTACTCCATACGTACATAAATCTAGCAAACCTTCTATATGTCCATACAAAGTTTCAATAAAAAATAAAACATTCATCCAAAATTTCAAAATAAGATCCGATTATATTATCTACATGTCTTCCATGTGTACGTCCACGAACACGCTTAGATGAAGATTCAACTGCAAAAATAACAAAACAAGAAACAAATTACTTAGATAAATGAAGAAGTTATGAAATGAGACAAAAATCAAGAAGTATTAGGGCACTCAAAATACATTACATAAAAAATATATTACATAATAAATACATAATAAAGTAAGATGAAAGTACCTATATCACTCATCTGTGTAATCGGAACAGAAAGAGTCGGTGCATTAGGTCTGATTGAAGTAGATGGTGCAACTGCAAAAACAACGAACCAAATAACAATTCAATCATCTAAATGAAAAAGTTATGAAATGAGACAAATAGCAACAAGTACTAGCACACTTGAAATGGACGTACATGTTTTGGTTAGGTTTTAGTTGAAAATATTCTAAGCATTAATTAAAATATTTTAATTACTTATTTAGTTGTTTTAGAATTATTTCACAAGCGGATATTTGACAGGTGGTTGTTTTCCTATAACTCAAATAATATTCTAAATGTTAAAAAAATTAAAAATTTTGACAGAATTTTCTTTGTTTCTTGGACTATTCCCCATCAATACATTCTTCTCGTCCTCACGCCGAGGGACCGCAGCCCCAAACACAATCTTCTCGGCCCTTCCGCCGAGGGACTACCGCCAGTCCCAAACTCATCTTTTCGGTCCTTTGCTGAGGGACACCGCAGCCCCAAACGTATCTTCTTGGACTTTTACCAAGGGACCACAGACCCATCTATCACATTTCATACACCTATGCAAACCTAAACTAGTTTTTAATGCATAAAATCATGTACTATCACTACGTTTCACAAATCACGTCACATGCTACATACGCGACTCACACTACACTTGCAACACATGCAACATGCTCTACATGCATCCATTCCTCATAACCCATACACACATGCCTATAAAATTGGTTTTAAAGCATAAATCACGTTACACATAACGATATCAAGCCATGTAATGCACTTACATATCTGTACATAAATAAACTAGAGTTATAAATGCACACAGGGACAACCAACAATTCACAGCACTTAGCGTAAACTGAAAGCTAACGCTAAACCCCTCAAACCATGAGATCACACAAACACCACCCTTATTCCTCAAAGGGACCACAGGCCTAAACATGCCCCGCGCTAGCCACCAAGCACACAACCGTGCATCACACCCACGTCTCACCATGCATGTCACCCATGAGGACGACATCTAAACCAACACCCGATGCCATAACACGACTTTCGAAGCCACCACAAAACCAATCGAACCCTAAAAGAATCCAACAGTATTTCAGTCGATTAACTCCATAATCAATCAACTGAATACCGTTAGGAACTAATTGGAAACCAAGGACCCAACCACCAAACAACACAACAAACTCCCAAGGAATAAGGAATTTGATAAAAAGTTCCAATAAGGATGAAGAATAAGCTTTTCCCAAACATTAGGCCAAAAACGGTTGAAAAATGGTTAAGAAATTCTGACATACCCTCACTATTTTGATCATAAATTTTTCTACAAAAATAATTTTCTTGTGAGAGAGGTGTTATAGGAAAGAAGACTTCTGGGGCTTCAATTTGAACACAAACATGAACCAATTCCGAGTCCGAATGAGGGAGATATGATCAAAAGAACAATACCCTAAAATGGCCCTACGGACCCGGCGTTTGCTGAGCGCTCGCAAAGCACTTGAGCGCCTCACCACTAGTGAGCAGCGCTCGCTAAGCGCTTGCCAGGCGCTTAAGTGCCATGCTACCCGAGAACAGCCCAGATTTCCTATTCTTGAGTGTTCTAAGCCCTAAACCTCTTAAACACTCATAAACCACCATCTCAACCACAAATCTAAGCCTCCAAACACCTTCTCGACACCCTCGGGTGTGCCCACACACGAAGCTGCCACAAAACCTCGAAAGAAAAACTAAAAACTTGATTCCATCCACCGAAATGGCCGAAAAACTGATTTTTAGCCCAAAAATCCAACTTAATACAAATTCAGATCTACAGCAATCTAACCGTTAAAGATACACATGATTACACGTAGCACCCTTATAAAACATACAGGTCTAGAATCCTACCTCGGTGAGTTCAAAACTCGACGTCTCGATCCACGTGCAAAACCAAGCATCGCCAAAACAGAATTCTATCCAGATGAACGCGTAGACCACGACGCCAACAACAAGGATCGACAATTTGAATGTCGAAAATCGAGTCCTGGGCCCCCGAAAAGTTAGAGAGAAAGCAGAGAGAAAACAAGAAGCTTGTTGGAGAAGTTTTGGAAAATATCTTTTGAAAATATCTAACTCCAGATATTTATAGGTCTTCAAAATTTCTTTTTTTTTTTAAATTTGTCGAATTCGCACCATAACGGCCCACGGCTCTGGGACCCTATTCCGCATGCATATCTAAGCCCGATCATGTATCAAAAGTAATAAAAATATGCTCAAACGAAACAAGTAATGTGCGCCTAAAAACGCCAAAAAAAAAAACGGGTCAGGGTCTCACATGACTGGAGGTGAGTGTTTTATTATGAAAATCTCTGTTTGGTTTAGAGATTCAACATGTTTTTTTTTATAATTTCTAGCCATGTATCTATACTATTATATAAAGGAAATACCAATCCCATTTGATGATCTCTTTTATTTAAAGTTTTATAATTTTTAGCTTTTCCCCCCAAAACCAACCAATCTAGGAGAAAGTGAGGATTCCTCTCTTGCAAAATTTTGACTTAAGCATCCAAATTTATTTAGGACAAATTGGGTTAAGAAAAGTGGTTAGATGAGAAAGTGAATGATTATTCCCAATGGAGAAAAATAAATATATAGTTCTTTTTGGAAAATTGCTTGCAATCCCTTTCTTAGCTTTTTTCTCTTGTTAAGCTCTAGCATTTTCCTACGCACAATTTTTAATCTAAAAAATTGAGTGTACATAATAATAAAAAGTGTAGACTTTATTAACCTTTATGAGATTTTTGAGAAATTCACTGAGCTTTTGTGACATTTCTAAAATCACACTAATATCCCTTATGGTTCACTTTTTGATTTTAGATTCCCCTTTTTGTCGGTTGTTTACAAAAGGTACGAAAATTACTGAGATTAGCTGCTATTTCATATTTATTTCTAATTTTATCCTTATATTGCCAATTTCCCATATTATCCTCCTCCATTGTCCTCCATCTCTCTCTCACTCTCCCTTATGCACCTTCTCCTTTGTCACGCCCCAAACTCTGGACCACGTGAAACGCCCACAAACAACCAACTCGAGAATACACTTTCAATTAAAACCATACATGCATTGTATATAAACGCCAAACGTCATACATTACAAGGCTCCAACGCCAAAAGCTTACACTACACGGTTCCAACACCGGAAAGACATGTTACAACATACATGTAACAGAAAGACAAAAGGGAAGACTATAACTCTTTCACCTCTTCAGCACCTACAGATCAACCTCCGTGACTGGTACCTGAAGAAAAGCAAATCCCACACCATGCGTCAAGGCTCAGCAGAAACTAGATAAGCATGCAATATAAACAAAACATGCTAGGAAATCAAAGTGTAGTTTTTGACTCTCTTTCAAGTCTTTAAAATAGTTTCGCATGCAAGGAAAAGCGAGGATACAGACCACCATTTGGCTCACTCACAGGAGTCCTGAAAAATAGTTTGAAAATAGTTTTTAGATCGTGATACACACGACTCTTAAAAATAATTTGAAAACTGGTCTATTCGTCCCATAATGAAATTTATGCAATCCATGTATCTTCTCGGACTTTCACTGATGGACCGTAGCCCCCGTCAATGCATCTTTACGGACTTTAACTAAGGAACCGTAGCCCTAACGAATACCTCTTTACGGACTTGCACCGAGGGACCGTAGCCCTATCAAACACGTCTTTACGGGCTTTAATCGAAGGGTTGTAACCCTGTCGTAATCTTCTCGGACTTCAACCGAAGGTCGTAACCCTAACGTAATCACCGTTAGCCAGAGCTAACATAACCATCTATTTCATTCCATATAGCTATGCGTAACCTAATAAGGAATTAAACGCATAAAACTACGTACTATCACTACGTATCACAAACTATGTCACATGCTACACACGCGACTCACATAAACCTGCACCCATGCAACATGCACTACATGCATTCGTTCCTCAAATTTTACATCCATATGCCTATCAAACTCAGGGTCTTAAAGCATATACCACATTACACATAATGCCATCGAAAGCCATGTACATCACATTCCACATAATCCATGCGTGGATAAACTACAGTTATAACATGCATAAGCTCTTTATAAAAGTACATAGCCACGTATAACCATCAAGCCTAACATGAAGGCCAACTAAGAACCTAAAAGCCTCACGATTCACAACCTAAGGCCCTTTTCGAAAGGAGCCACGAGCCCAAACATTCAATGCAAAACAAACACCCACATCACATCAACTCATCATCCCAAGGATGGCATCAACACGACCACACAAGGCTACCACACGACCCCCGAAACCACGACACAACCAACCGAACCCCCAAAAGGAATACCATAAGACACCAATCGGAAACCAAGGAACCAACCCAAAACCACAAACCACCAGCCCACAACTTCAGTCGACTGGATCCAACCCTCAATCGACTGAAAAACACACTAGAAAAGCCACTAAATGCCCAGGAGCACTGTCCAGTCGACTGACCCTCGAGGTCCAATCGACTGAACCCAAGAACACATGATCCAGTCGACTGAACTCGTGGGTTCAGTCGACCGAACCCAACGTAGAAACGGTTCTAAGCTACGGGTTCAACCTCCAAACCTCAGATCGCATCCTCAAAACTCCCTTTTAACATCCTCAAACATACACACGCCTATGCCTAACACCAAGGCCACCACAGAAACACCTGGCACCCGATTTCATCCACAGAAATCGCCGAAACAAGGTTTTTAACCCAAAAACCTAACTTGATTCAAACTCAGATTTACAGCGATCTAACCGGTGAAAAGACACCCGATTACCCATAGCACCCTTACAAAATATACAGGTCTAGAATCCTACTTCGGTGAGTTCAAAACTCAACACCTTGATCCACGTGCAAAATTGAGCTTCGCCAGATTCAAAATCTGACCGGATGATTGCGTAGCCCACGACGCAAAAAGCAAGAATCTACTGTTTGATCATTGAAAATTGAGCCCCGGGCCCCCGAGAACTTAGAGAGAAGGTAGAGAGAAAAACAAAAAACTTAGGAGTTAAATTTTGAAAAATATCTTTTGAAAATATCTAACTCCAGATATTTATAGGTCTCCAAAATATCTTTCTTGAAAATTTTTTGAGATTCACACCACAACGACCCACGGCCCCAGGAACCTACCCCGCATGCATATCTAAGCCCGATCATGCATCAAAAGTAGTAAAAACATGCTCAAAAGAAAACATGTAATGCGCGTCCAAAAACGACGAAAAAAGAAAACGGGTCAGGGTCTCACAACTCTACCCCCTTAAAGGAATTTTGCCCCCAAAATTTAACATAAGGTCAATAAACAAACCGTCGATCGAAACCGACACAGGCACACGAGATGGTCAGCCAAACCATTCCTAGGATATAGTCAAACAGGGTTAGGCATCCTAAACCATGGCCAACTATCTCAAAGACTCGGGACCTACAATACTCTCGACCTCACAACCTCATCAACCACTGCCTCACCATAGAACACCATCTACGGGATCCCTAACCAACCCCGAATAGATGCAATGATGAACTGGCCCAAAGCCTGCAAATTCAGAAAATACCTCTGCTCGCTGAAGGCATATCAGCATCCTCCGGCACGACCGGTGCCCTCGAAGAACCGCGAGCTGTAAGAGAGTACACTTCGGGGAAACCCCACTCTATCCTGTCCGCTAGAACTCGGCGTTATCGGCTGCCGCACCGATTGAACTGAAGCACCCCCACTTGTCATCACTCTAGAAGTCTGAACTGCTGGGTGCTACTGTCGGTCCAGTACATACGAACCCTCTGGTGTGCCCACTGTACTCGGCACACTCTCCCTCTGGGACAATTCATGCGAATATGTCCGTGCTGGCCACATCCATAGCAAATATGTTCCCTCCCCTGTGGCTGACTCCATGAACCCTGGGACTGCCTCGGCTATGGGCACTCTAACACACGATGCCCTGGCTGCGTACACTGATAGCAAATCAACTCCCTCTGCTCTGGCCTCCCAGATGAAGCCACTGATGGTGCTGATGCGGAAAACTGTTGTGGTAACCCAGATGGGTGAAAACTAGTGCCAAAAGACCTCTGCTTCTTACTGGAATGCCCACCTGTCTGTGCCTCCGTTCCACTCTACGGTGTCTTGGCCTCCCTGGAAGCTCGAATCTCAATCATGGTGTTCTTCACCCTCGCTGTTGCCTCTACCAGCTCTGTGAACACCCGAAGTCCTAGCGCAACCACACGCTCTCTGATCGCCGATCTCAGACCCTGCTCAAACCTCATAGAACGCAGCTCGTCTGTGCTCACTAGCTCAGGTGCAAATCGGGACAAGCATGTGAACCTGGACTCATACTGCATGACCTCTATGGCCCCCTGGGTAAGAGTGTAGAACTCTTGCCTATACAGATCTCTCCTCGAAGCTGGGAAGTATTTCTCCAGTAACACTCCCGTAAAAGCTGCCCAAGTAACTCCTGCAATAGTCCTAGCATATTTCCACCAAGCGTGAGCAGCACCCCTCAACTGGAAGGTAGCAAAAGAAATCCGCAACTCATCCTCCACAATCTGCAGTGTGTCAAGGATCCGTGTCACCAACTCCAGCCACTCCGTCGCCACAATAAGATCAGGATCTCCGGCAAAGGTAGGCGGATCCATACCCCTGAACTCTCGCATCGTCACAGTAGCCCTCGCCTCAGGCACCCTCTCCCTAATAGCCTCACCTCTAATGATCTCAACCAGCAGGCCGATGGAACCCACCAGCACTCGCACCAACTCTACCATGTCAACATGTTCTTGGGGAGCATTTGCATCCCCAGCATCAGGGATAGGAACATCCCCCTGGCCAACAGCACGGCCACAGCATCGCCCTTGTCTCGCATACATCGTGTCTATATGAAAAAAATAGAACGTGAGATGCAGCACATAGCATGAATGAAAATGCTAAACACTTAGCATGCTATCACATAAGCACGTAAGTTCATGCTAAACAATCTCACATACCGAGGAGAACCAATAAGAATGATACATCAATCTGGATAACCTACTCAGATTCCCTATTAGAAATCACGTCAGCTAAACGCATTTCTAACTTGGCTCCCAAGTTTGTTAATCCAAATGCTCGAAGACAGGACTATCACTCATAAGATTCAACCCCCATGCTCACATATACACATCGTTCACATATCTAACATGTTGACACGATCATATTATCAAAGCGTGTAAATACATGCAATCAAGCACACGCAATCAACCTTACACGGGGTACACCCTCTTTCCACGGTTCATAGGTATTCAAACCTAGAGCTCTAATACTAAGTTGTCACGTCCCATACTCCGGGCCACGTGAAACGCCCACAAATAACTAACCTGAGAATACACTCTCAATTAAAACCATACATACATTGTAAATAAACGCCAAATGACATACATTACATGGTTCCAATGCCAAAAGCTTACACTACACGGTTCCAACACCAGAAAGACATGTTACAACATACATGTAACAGAAAGACAAAAGGGAAGACTATAACTCTTCCACCTCTTCAGCACCTACAGATCAACTTCTGTGACCGGTACCTGAAGAAAAGCAAATTCCACACCCTGAGCCAAGACTCAGCAGGAACTAGACAAGCATGCAATATAAACAAAGCATGCTAGGAAATCTAAGTGTAGTTTTTGACACTTTTTCAAGTCTTTAAAATAGTTTCGCATGCAAGGGAAAGCGAGGATACAGACCACCATTTGACTCACTCACAGGAGTCTTGAAAAACAGTTTGAAAATAGTTTTTAGATCACGATACACACAACTCTTAAAAATAATTTAAAAACTGGTCTATTCGTCCCATAATGCAATTCATGCAATCCATGTATCTTCTTAGACTTTCATCGATGGACCGTAGCCCCCGTCAATGTATCTTTACGGACTTTAATTGAGGGACCGTAGCCCCAACGAATACCTCTTTAAAGACTTGCACCGAGGGACCGTATCTCTATCAAATGCTTCTTTACGGGCTTTAGCCGAAGGGTCGTAATCCTGTCGTAATCTTCTCGGACTTCAACCGAAGGGTCGTAACCCTAACGTAATCACCGTTAGCCAAAGCTAGCATAACCATCTATCTCATTCCATACAGCTATGCATAACCTAATAAGAAATTAAACGCATAAAACTACGTACTATCACTACGTATCACAAACCATGTCACATGCTACATATGCGACTCACATAAACCTGTACCCACGCAACATGCACTACATGCATTCATTTCTCAAATTCTTTATACATATGCCTATCAAACTCAGGGTCATAAAGCATATACCACATTACACATAATACCATCGAAAGCCATGTACATCACATTCCACACAATCCATCATGAATAAACTACAGTTATAACATGCATAAGCTCGTTATAAAAGCACATAGCCACGTATAACCATCAAGCCTAACCCGAAGGCCAACTAAGAACCCAAAAGCCTCACGATTCACAATCCATGGCCCTTTTCGAAAGGAGCCACGAGCCCAAACATTCAACGCAAAACAAACACTCACATCTCATCAACTCATCATCCCGAGGATGGCATCAACACGACCACACGAGGCTACCACACGACCCTCGAAACCACGACACAACCAACCGAACCCCCAAAAGAAATCCACAGGTATTTAAATCAAGTAATTCCCATAAATTAATCAATTGAATACCATAGGACACCAATCGAAAACCAAGGAACCAACTCAAAATTACAAACCACCATCCCACAACTTCAATCGACAGGACCTAACCCTCAGTCGACTGAAAAACACACTGGAAAAGCCACCAAACGCCTAGGAGCACTGTCCAGTCGACTGACCCTCGAGGTCCAATCGACTAAACCCAAGAACAGATAATCCTGTCGACTGAACTCATGGGTTCAGTCGATTAAACCCAACCCAGAAATGGTTCTAAGCTACGGGTTCAACCTCCAAATCTCAAATCGAAGCCTCGAAACTCTCTTTTAACATCCTCAAACATACGCACGCCTATACCTAACACTAAGGCCACCACCGAAACATCCGGCACCCGATTCCATCCACAGAAATCGCCGAAACAAGGTTTTAAACCCAAAAATCTAACTTGATTCAAACTCATATCTACGACGATCTAACTGGTAAAAAGACACTCGATTACCCATAGCACCCTTATAAAACAAACAAGTCTAGAATTCTACCTCTGCAAGTTCAAAACTCAGCACCTCGATCAACGTGCAAAATCGAGCTTCACCGAAATTAAAATCTGACTGGATAGTTGCGTAGTCCACGACGCCAAAAGTAAGAATCCGCTGTCTGATCGTTGAAATCGATCCCCGGGCCCTCGAGAACTTAGAGAGAAGGTAGAGAGAAAAACGAAAAACTTAGGAGTTAAGTTTTGAAAAATATCTTTTGAAAATATCTAACTCCAGATATTTATAGGTCTCCAAAATATTTTTTTTGAAAATATTTCGAGATTCGCACCACAACGGTCCACGGCCCCGGGAACCTACCCCGCATACATATCTAAGCCTGATCGTGCATCAAAAGTAGTAAAAATATGCTCGAAAGAAAACATGTAGCGCCCATCCAAAAACGCCAAAAAAAGAAAACTGGTCAGGGTCTCACATTCTTACTTCTCTATCTCTCTCTATTCCTACCAAACACGACCACCACCTCCACTTCCCTCATCTTTCTCTCCAATTATTCCTATCTCTAATGGTAAAACCACTACCACCAACCACCCCCTCTGGTAAACACCTCAATTTACTACCACATCCCTTGTGCTCCATCTTCCAATTACATCTCTATAACTTCTAACAGCAAAATCCAAAAGACTCAACACCAATGCGCCTCACCAACACTAGTCCCATAAACTCCATCACCACTACTGGAAAGAGATTCATCACTACAAATCACCTCCATCATTGCAAATCCAATCAATCACCACTGCAGCTGCAAATGCGGCCAATCACCACCACCGCTACAAACCCCCACTACCACCTTCATTCTTCAATCGCCACTAATTTCCACCACCACTGCAAACACAATGCCTTCATCTCACACCACCAAATATCACCGCTACTGAATCGTACTGGTGCAACTCACCACCACCACCACCAGAAGCATCCATCGCCTCATTTCACTAACCCCACCGCAAACCCAACCAATTACCACTATCGTAAACTCAATCAATCACCATCGCCACCACAACAAACCTAACCATTCACCGCCTCCGCCACTGCGAACTCCATGAATCATCGCCACTGGAAAACCCCCACTACCACCTCCATCCTTCGATTGCCAACCAATAACTACCACCACCGCAACACCATGCCTTTGTTGCAAACCTCCATTTTCAATCTCCACCAACATTGCATAAATGCCCATCTTTCAACTCGCCATCAATCACCATCAAAACGTAAGTGTCATACCATCGAATGCCTGCCAATTGATTTTATCATGGGGGTGTTTGACAAAGCTATTGCTATTAATTTTAGCTATAAGTTACAATCTCTTCCAAATACTCAAAGCTTTTTCAACAAGCTATAACTACTTTTTTCTTCTATTTCAGTTATAAGCTGCAATCTCTTCCAAACACTAACAACTTCTGCTACAAGCTACAATCTATAAGCTACTAGTTTCAGTAATGTCAAATACCCTCATTGTCACCACAAATAATACTACCCATTGCCACTGTCATTACAGTTTGAGTCCTCGCTGCCATCACCGCAAAAACCTGTTGTCACCCCTTCTCTCTCTCTCCTCTCTCTCTCTCTCTCTCTCTCTCTCTCTACGATTTTTCATTGTTTGACGAAGGCTGGTTACAACGGTGCTGGAGAAGTATGCATGGAGGGGATAGGGGTTTGGGGAGTTTCTAAATGCAGACATCGAGTTGCTTAGTACATCCACTAGTGCAAGCATTTATGCACCATGCACAAGTGTTTCAATGCAACTCATGAGTGTATAAAGTATCTTTTTGTGTGCATTTAGATGCTCCCTATTTTGGTCTTTGTTCTTTCATGCTTTAGACCATTAAATGTTAAGGGTAATATGGTAAAATCAATGTATGTATTAGCATAGTTAACCCAACAACACCAATAGAGGAGGTCCAT
>JAOTRH010110436.1:0-15365 GCA_034768845.1 Heliamphora exappendiculata | reverse complement strand
CTATACAGAATATCGGACATCCATGCATAACAAATAAATGATATACATACATTACTCATAAAGATTCTCATAAAATGAAAAACTAATTTTATAAAATTAAATACTAAAAACATGATTTTCAGTAAACCAACCCTAACAGTAATTATGTAATTGTTACATGATGGTTGTGAATTGAGTTCCAGGCGGTGCCTGAACATATATATTTTGAAATGAGTTTGAGTTTCAGTTTGACAGATAAATTTGGGATAGTTCGAAAAATAGAGGAGATTTTGCCGAAATTTTTAAGAATTAGACCTGGTATATTTTGGGGTTTGGGATATGTTAAGGTAATTTTGGTTAAAGAAATAATGAGTTATCAAGTAGGGATCATATGCCTCATAGTCAGGGCGTGACAGAGGAGGCGGCAAAAGCCGTCTGAAACTGGCGGCAATAGTGGCACCAGCGACGGTGCTGAGGGCCGATGGTGGTGGTGGCTGGTCTGGGCTATTTTGATCGTATTTTTTGATCGAGACGTGATATATTTGTATATCACAGTGTATCAAAGAATCCTTATGCAATCGAGAAACAGGAAGCTAATACAGATAAAAATTGAGTCATTGCAGCTTATCTTTGAACAACAGACTGAAACTCATTAGAGTTTCTATTTGATTATAAAATCGGGATATATACATATCATGCATTTATATTCTTATGAACTGCGTGGAGGATATATATCTGTTTTATATTTTTCTGTTAATTTAATTAATTCAGAAAATTCAGTTTTAATTAAATATTTTGTAAAGAAAAATAAAATTAAGTTTTTTTAATTAAATGAAAAAACTTTAGATATTTTATTTTTTTACAAAATATCACGTTTAAGATTATTTTTTATTAAATTGGATATTTTCGAAAAATGTGAAAATTAATTCCGAATTTTGAATTAATTAAATAGAAAATTGTTTAATCTAAATAAATTATTATTTTCGAAAATTGTGTAACTAAAATAAAATAATTGAATGTTTTTAATCACTACCTTAGCTGAAAAGTTGAAGAAAAAATTATGCATTCATTGAAGTTTATATGTTACCCATTAAAGCACGAAAAGATGGTTTGACAAATCAGAATATTTAGAATCGTGTACACGAAATGAAGTTTTGGACTCTTTCAGATTGTGTGATTTTCAAAATTAATAAATTTATTTTTATTAAACGGATTTTTATAACCCTCAAAAATATTTTAAAATTTTAAGTGGGAGAGAAAATTTATTCACATATAAAACATGCGATCTCTATCACCAATTTTTAGACGATGTAATTAAATCATGCGTGTTGGCAGTAAGGCCTTCCTCCCCATCGGACAGATTAATTGTGGTATTACCAGTACAAACCTACTTTTTGGATAATTCTGGATAATTGTTAGTCTAGATCACTTTTCTATCGAAAGGGTTTATTGCGATACAATTGATTTGGGATTAGGTGATGGTTAACACTTAGCTGTAAATAATTAGTATCCTCACTATCTGAATCACTGCTATTATTTACTAAATCGAAGCAATGTCAACTATTTAATTTTACTTGATAGTGTCAGTTGTCCAGATAGTAAAATTAAAAAGAATTGGCATGTTTGGACAAACAATGGATAGTAGATATCCTCCCATCGAGGCAAGCTAATGACAGGATACCAGGTTGCTGGCAAATTTTTTTTTAAAAATGGTATAGGGAACCAAATTAAAATAAATTTAAAATTTTAATCATCATAATTAAGGGTTATTCTAATTATGAGATTCTCATAAATAAAATGGCTTTCCATCCTCTTACGTCTATAGTCAAAGAAAACAAATTTACGGGATCGAATTTTGTTGACTGGAAAAGTAACTTGGATATAACTTTAACAACCAAGGGTATTCCTTCAATACCAAGAAATGTGTTTGTTTCTGAAATGAGTTCTTCCTTTGCGCCAAAAGGCATTATAAGACCCTGACCCATTTTCTTTTTTGGCATTTTCGGATGCGCATTACGTGTTTTCGTTTGAGTATGTTTTTATTACATTTGATGAATGATCGGGCTTAGATATGCATGCGGGGTAGGTTTCCGGGGACATGGCTGTTGTGACGCAAATTTCAAAATTTCAAAAGAGAAAAATATTTTGGAGGCCAATAAATATCTAGAGTTAGATATTTTCAAAAAAATATTTTTTAAAACTTCTCCAATAAGCTTCCTATTTTCTCTCTGTCTTCTCTCTAAGTTCTCGGGGGCCCGGGGCTAGATTTTTTACGATCAGACTATCGATCCTTGTTATTGACGGCGTGGTCTACACAATCATCCGGTCAGAATTTGATTCCGGTGAAGCTCGATTTTTGCACATGGATCGAGATGTCGAGTTTTGAACTCATCGAGGTAGGATTCTAGACCTGTATGTTTATAAGGGTGCTATGTGTAATTGGGTGTACTTTTACCAGTCGGATAGCTGTAGATCTAATTTTCTGTAAAGTTTGATTTTTGGGTTAAAAATCAATTTTATGTCGATTTTGGTGGATGAAATCGTGTTTCGAGGGTTTCTTTCGAGGGTTTCGTGTTTGGCTTGGGCGTATGTATGTCCGAGGGGGTTGTGTGGGAGTTTGGAGGCTTCGATTCGAGATTTGGAGGTGGAACCCGTAGCTTAAAAATAGTTTCTGGGCTTGTTCGGTCGACTGAACTCATAGGTTCAGTCGACTGGATCATAGTTCTTGAGTTTGGTCGATTGGACCGTGGGGTTCGATCGACTGAACCGTGCATTGAGGCATTTTTGTGGTTTTCCAGTGTGTTGTTCGGTCGAGTGGACCGTGGGGTTCGATCGACTGAACTTTGGCAGTTTTGTGTTTGTGGTTCTGGTGTCCGATTTGCGTCCTATGGTATTCAATTGATTAATTTATGAAAATTAGTTGATTCAAATACCTGTGGATTTCTTTTGGGGTTCGATTGGTTATGTGGTGGTTTGGGGGTCGTGTTGTGGCATCGGGTGTTCCGTTTAGATGTCGTCCATGGGTTGATGTGCGTGGTAGGTTTTGGAAGTTGTGGCACGGTTGTGTGCGTATTGGTTATGTTCGGGACGTGTAAATACGTGGTTCGATTTTAAGGTTTGGTTCTGGTAAGAAACGATCTGAGGGAGGTTCAGGTGTTGATCTCCGAGTTTGGTGTTAGTTGTCCCGGTGTGTGAACGTGTCCCGATTTGTGAACGGGTCGTTCGGGTATCAAATGACGGGTGTGTGGCATGAGATGTCGTGTTGGGTTATGTGGCAGGTGGCATCATGTTGTGAGGTTATATGGCTATGTGCGTTTATAACTAATTATGTGCATCTATAACTCTAGTTTATTTATCTACGGAATATGTGGGTGGATTACCTGGTTTTGGCGTCGTATGTGAAACGTCGTGGTCATACGTGATCTTATATAGATAGAACTATGATTAATTTTATTCTTGTATGTTGTAGGACGGGTATGTGGTCCTATGTGGTCCTTGTGATCGTGAACGGTTATTTTATATGCATGTGTTGCATTGTATATATGGAGGGCAGATAATGGCCCCACGGTGAAAGTCCGTAAAGTTACATATGAAGGGCGGATAATGGCCCTATGGTGAAAGTCCATGAAGATATTTGTTGACCCTGGTCGACAAAGCATAGTGGGGCAGATAATGGCCCTTCGGTGAAAGTCTGAGAAGATATATAAATTATATGTGATCGATCTGTGGTCAGGACTCGAGAGAGAGTCGATGTTTATGTGTATATGTTGTTAGGGCTCGGGAGAGAGTCGATGTTTGTGTATACGTTGTGGGGTCAGGGGAGAGTCAATTTAATTCTGTCTGTGTTACATTCGTGGCTCGTAGGAGTCGACCGTTGCCTGTGTGGCATACTACTATATGTATCATGGATTGCATGTATTGCATATTGGCACGAATTGACCAATTTTCTTAAAACGGTATTATCGACCTACGGGAGTCAAAATACAGTATTATCGGCCTACGGGAGTCGTAATACAGAGAATCATTTTCAAGGCTCTGATGAGTCAAAAAAATGGTTTTTATGAGTCGTGATCTAAAACCGTTTTCAAACTGTTTTCAAGGCTTGAAAGAGAGTCTAAACCTGTACTTCAATTCCTTAGCATGTTTTGTTTATATTGCATGCCTGTCTAGTTTCTGCTGAGCCTTGGCTCACGGTGTGGGATTTGCTTTTCTTCATGTACTAGTCACGCTGATTGATCTGGAGGTGCTGGAGAGGTGAAAGAGTCATAGTCTTCCTTTTTGTTTCTATCTATATCATGTATGCTCAATATATGTTTCTCGGCGTTGGAGCCTTGTAATGTATGCCATTTGACGTTTATATACAATGCATGTATGTTTATTTTGAGAGTGTATTCTCGGGCGGGGTGTTGTGGTTGTTTGTTTTTGAGTGTTTCATGTGGCCAAGAGTTTGGGGTGTGACAACTTGGTATCAGAGCTCTGGGTTCAAATATCTAAAAGCTATGGAAAAAGGTTGCATCACCGTGTGACATTGATTGCGTGTGCTTGACTGCATGTGTTTAGATGTTTTGATAACATGAACGTGATAGCATGCGGGTCATATGTGAATGATGTGTATATGTGAGCATGGGGGTTAAACTGTGAGATTGATTAGTTCAGCCTTTGGGCGTTTGAATTAACAAACTTGGGAGCCAAGTTAGAAACTCATTTACTTGACGTGACTTATAGCAGGGAATCTAGGTAAATTATCCAGATTGACGTGTCATTCTTGCTGGTTCTCCTCGGTATGTGTGGTTGTTTAGCATGAACCTATGTGACTATGTGTTAGCATGCTAGGTGTCTAGCATGTATGTTCATGCAATGTGCCGCGTCTTATGTATTGTTTTGCTTTCATATAAACGTGATGTCGATGAGGAGAGGGCGAGACCATGGTCGAGGCCGTGGCTGTGGTATTGGCCAAGGGGATATTCTTATCCCTTATGCTGGGGATGCCAATGCTCCCCTCGGACCGATGGACGCGACGGAGTTGTTGCGTGTGTTGGTTGGCTCTATCCAGCAACTGGTTGAGACCTCTAGAAGAGAGGTTGTTAGGGAGAGAATGCCTATGGCGAGGGATACAGTGGCAATGCAGAAGTTTAAGCGCATGGATCCACCTACCTTTGCTGGAGATCCTGATCCTACTGTGGCGACTGAGTAGTTGGAGCTGGTAACGCGAATCCTCGACACGTTGCAAATCGTGGAGGATGAGTTGCGGGTTTCTTTTGCCACCTTTCAGTTGAGGGGCGCTGCTCATCAGTGGTGGAGATATGCCAGGAGACTGTGGGAGTCACATGAACAGCCTTTACAGGTGTGTTTCTGGAAAAATACTTCCCGACGTCGAAGAGGGACTTGTACAGGGAGGAGTTCTATACTCTTACCAAGGGAGCCATGGACGTTAAGCAGTACGAGGCCAGGTTTACATGTTTATCCCGATTTGCACCGAAATTGGTGAGTACAGACGAGCTGCAATTGATGAGGTTTGAGCGGGGCTTGAGGCCGACGATCAGGGAGCGTGTGGTCGCAATGGGACTTTGTGTCTTCACAGAGTTGGTAGAGGCAGCAGCGAAGGTGGAGAACACTATGACTGAGATCTGAGCTTCTAGGGAGGCCAGGACACCGTAGAGTGGGACTGGGGCACAGACAGATGGGCATTCTAGCAAGAGGCAGAGGTCTTCTAGTACTAAATTTCATCCATCTGGATTACCACAGCAGTTCTCTGAGCCAGCACCATCAGTGGCTTCATCTAGGAGGCCAGTGCAGAGGGAGTTGAGGTGTTATCGGTGCAGACAGCAGGGGCATTGTGTGTCAAATTGCCCGCAGTCGAGACAGCATAAGGATTCACAGTTGGGGCAGTCTCAGAGTCCCATACTGGAGCAGTCACAAGGGAGAGGGCCGCCAATTTGTTTTGGATGTGATCAGACTGGACACATCCGCGGGACTTGTCCCTAGAGGGAGGATGCGCCGAGCATGGCGGGTACACTAGAGGGTTCATTTGTACCGGATCGACAGTGGTATCCTGTAGTTCAGACTTCTCGGGTGACAGATAGGGGAACCTCAGTTTAGTCGGTGCGATAACCAGCAACGCCAAGTTTTGGTGGACAGGCTGGAGTGGGATTGCCCCGAGAGTATTCTCTCATAGCTTATAGAGCACCGATCGTGCCGGAGGATGCAGTTATTCCTACAGCGAGCAAAGTCACTTTCTGAGTCTGCAGGCTTTGGGCCAGATTCTTTGTTACATCTGTTTGGCAGTTGGTGATGGACCCCATGGGTGGTGAGCTGTGTTGAGGCAGCAGTTGGTGAGGTTGTGAGGTTGGGGTGAGTTGTAGATCCCGTGTCTTTGAGATAGTTGGCCATTGTTTAGGATGCCTGACCTTGTTTGACTATATCCTAGGAACGGTTCATCTCGTATGCCTGTGTCGATTGCGATCGGTAGTTTGTTGTTTTGACCTTGAGTTCAATATCGGAGGCGAAATTCCTTTAAGGGGGGTAGAGTTGTGAGACCCTGACCCATTTTCTTTTTCGGCGTTTTTAGATGCGCGTTGCGTGTTTTCGTTTGAGCATATTTTTATTGCTTTTAATGCATGATCGGACTTAGATATGCATGCAGGGTAGGTTCCCGGGGTCGTGGGCCATTGTGGCCCAAATTTCAAATTTTTAAAAAAATATATATTTTGTAGGCCTATAAATATCTGGAGTTAGATATTTTTAAAAAGATATTTTTTTAAAACTTCTCCAACTAGCTTCATATTTTCTCTCTGCCTTCTCTCTAAGTTCTCGGGGACCCAGGGCTCAATTTTTGACGATCAGATTGCCGATCCTTGTTATTGGCGTCGTGGTCTACGCAATCATCCGATTAGAATCTAATTCCGACGAAGCTCGATTTTTGCACGTAGATCAAGACGTCAAAATTTGAACTCACCGAGGTAAGATTCTAAACCTAAATATTTTATAAGGGTGCTATGTGTAATCGGGTGTACTTTTACCAGTTGGATAGCTGTAGCTCTGATTTTATGTAAAGTTTGATTTTTGGGTTAAAAAGAGTTTTATGTCAATTTCGGAGGATGAAATCGTGTTTTGAGGGTTTCTTTCGAGGGTTTGGTGTTTGGCTTGGGCGTCTGTATGTCTGAGGGTGTTGTGTGGGAGCTTGGAGGCTTCGATTCGAGACTTGGTGGTGTAACCTGTAGCTTAAAAATGATTTTTGGGCTTGTTCGGTCGACTGAACTCATAGATTCAATCGACTGGATCATAGTTCTTGAGTTCGGTCGACTAGACCGTGGGGTTCGATCGACTAAACCGTGCATTGAGGCATTTTTGTGGTTTTCCAGTGTGTTGTTCGGTCGACTGAACCTTGGCCATTTTCTGTTTGTGGTTCTAGTGTTCGATTGGCGTTCTCTGGTATTCAATTAATTAATTTTTGGAAATTAGTTGATTCAAATGCCTGTGGATTCCTTTTGGGGTTCGGTTGGTTATGTGGTGGCTTAGGGGTCGTGTTGTGGCCTCGGGTGTTCCGTTTAGATGTCGTCCTTGGGTTGACGTGCAAGGTTGGTTTTGGAAGTTGTGGAATGGTTATGTGCGTATTGGTTATGTTCGGGATGTGTAGGTATGTGGTTCGATTTTAAGGTTTGGTTCTGGTAGGAATCGGTTTAAGGGAGGTTCAGGTGTTGATCTCTAGGTTAGGTGTTGGTTGTCCCGGTGTGTGGACGGGTCCCAATTTATGGACGGGTCGTTCGGGTATCAAATGATGGGTGTGTGGCATGGGATGTCGTGTCGGGTTATGTGACGGGTGGCGTCATGCTGTGAGGTTATATGGCTATGTGCGTTTATAACTGATTTTGTGCATCTATAACTCTAGTTTATTTATCTACGGAATATGTGGGTGGATTACCTAGTTCTGGCATCGTATGTGAAACGTCGTGGTCATACGTGATCTTATATGGATAGAACTATTATTAGTTTTATTCTTGTATGTTGTAGGACGGGTATGTGGTCCTATGTGGGCCTTGTGATCGTGAACGGTTATTTTATATGCATGTGTTCCATTATATATATGGAGGGCAGATAATGGCCCCACGGTAAAAGTCTGTAAAGTTGCTTATGAAGGGCGGATAATGGCCCTACAGTGAAAGTCCGTGAAGATATCTGTTGACCCTGGTCGACGAAGCACAGTGGGGCAGATAATGGACCTTCGGTGAAAGTCTGAGAAGATATTTGAATTGTATGTGATCGATCTGTGGTCAGGGCTCGGGAGAGAGTCGATGTTTATGTGTATATGTTGCTAGGGCTCGGGAGAGAGTCGATGTTTGTGTATATGTTGTGGGCTCAGGGGAGATTTGGCTTAATTCTGTCTGTGTTGCATTGGTGGCTCGTAGGAGTCGTGGCTCGAAGGAATCAACTGTTGCATGTGTGGCATACTACTATATGTATCATGGATTGCACATATTGCATATTGGGACGGATAGACTAATTTTCATAAAACTATATTATCAGCCTACGAGAGTCGAAATACTGTATTATCGGCCTGCGGGAGTCGTACCATTGGAATCGTTTTCAAGGCTCTGATGAGTTGAAAAGTGGTTTTTTTCCTCGCTTTCCCATTGCTTATGAAAATTGTTTTTAACGGCTCTTGTGAGTCGTGATCTAAAATCATTTTCAAACTATTTTCAAAGCTTGAAAGAGAGTCTAAACCTACACTTCGATTCCTTAGCATGTTTTGTTTATTATGCATGCCTGTCTAGTTTCTGCTGAGCCTTTGCTCACGGTGTGGGATTTGCTTTTCTTCAGATACCGATCACGCTGGTTGATCTAGAGGTGCTGCAGAAGGGGAAGAGTCATAGTCTTCCTTTTTGTTTCTATCTGTATCATGTATGCTTAATACATGTTTCTCGGCGTTGGAGCCTTATAATATATGCCGTTTGGAATTTTTATACAATGCATGTATGTTTATTTTGAGAGTGTATTCTCGAACTGGGTATTGTGGTTGTTTGTTTTTGGGTGTTTCACGTGGCCCGAAGTTTAGGGTGTGACAGACATGAAGAAGAAAAAGGTTCAGAAATAAGGTGGCACAATTTTTAAGGTAGTTAGTGGGTCACTGACTTGTGTAAAAAAGCCAAAAGACAGATATTTTTATTGCAACCAGACACGACACTACAAAAAGCAATGTCTAGTTTATCTCAACAAACTGAACAATTAGGGTAAGTTTTGTTCACTAGTTATGGAAACATGTTTAGCGTGTTATCTAACGATACTTGGTGTATAGATATGGGAGCCACTAATTATGTCTGTAATTCATTTTAGGTGTTTCAAGAAACCCGATAGCTCAGTGATGGGGAAATATACCTATATAAGGGCAATAATACAAGGGTGCCGGCAGTTGCAATAGGAGATGTTACTTTCAGTTTTAGTAGAGATAGAATTTTACTTCTAAAAGATTGTCTTTATGTACCTTCGATTAGAAGAAATTTAATTTTGATTTCTAGTTTAATAAAGGAAAATTATACTGTTCATTTTAATGACTCTATAGTTGTTAAGAAAAATAAACATTTTATTTGTTCCGGTATATTGGTGATGATATGTATGTCGTATCTCCTATCTCTCCTACACTGCAACTAACTGAATTGAATAACACATCTAATTTACTATATAAGAGAAAGTTTCATTCTTTAATGAATCAAACGTTTCTTTGGCACTTACACTTGGGTCATATTAATCAAAAAAAGATAAATAGACTAGTAGAAGATGGACCTTTGAGTTCATTGGAAGTGGAGGCACTTCCAGTCTTTGAATCCTGCTTAGAGGATAAAATGACCAAGAGGCCCTTTTCGGCCAAAAGCTATAGAGCTAAAAAACCATTTGAACTAGTTTATTCTGATATATGTGGTCTTGTGATAATCCAGGCTAGAGGTGGCTTTGAGTACTTCATTAATTTCATTGATGACTACAGAATGTATGGATACCTTTACCAGATACACCGTAAGTCTGAATGTTTTGAGAAATTCAAAGAACTCAAGGCGGAGGCAAAGAAGCGTCTAGATAAAAATATCAAATCACTACGATACGACAGTGGTGGAGAATATCTCTTTGGAGATTTAAGGGACTACTTGTCATCGGAGGGGATTATATCCCAGTTGACTGCACCGGACACTCCACAATTGAACGGTATAGCTGAAAGAAGGAATACGACTCTTATGGAGATGGTAAGGTCCATGATGAGTTATTCAAGTTTACCCGATTCGTTTTGTGAACTTACATTAGAGACAGCGGCATACATTATAAACTTGGTACTTTCTAAGCCAGTACCTTCTACTCCCACAGAATTGTGGACTGGGCGTAAGCTTAGTTTGAGACATATTCAAATTTAGGGATGTCCAGCACATGTGCTGAAACGGAACGCAGGTAAGTTGGAACCGAGAACAGAAGTTTGTTTCTTTATGAAAATCCCATGGAAACGAAGGGTGGTCTATTTCATAATCCTAAGGACCAAAAGGTCATTATTAGCACCAATGCCCGATTCTTAGAAGAGAATTATATTATGGATCACATGTCCAAAAGTAAAATTATTCTAGAAGAAATGAGAGAAAATACCAGTAGAACGGAAAATGAACCACAAGTCACTGATATCCCATTGCCTCGTCGTTGTCACGCCCCAAACTCCGGGTTACGTGAAATGCCCAAAAATAACCATACGCAGCATCTAACCTGATGTTCACTCTCAAATAAAATATACATGCATTAAATATAATCGCCAAAAGGCTTACAACACATAAAGTTCCAACACTGAAAACATGTAAACATACATGGTCCAAAAAGAAATAAGAAGGAAGACTACGGATCTTCTGCCCCTCCGCTCCTCCAGATCAACCTACGTGACCGGTACCTAAAAAACATTTCAAAGCCCACACCGTGAGCCAAAGCTCAGCAGAAACTAGACAAACATGAAATAAAAGCTAAACATCCTAGGAAAAGAAAGTGCTGCTTTCGACTCTCTTTTAAGCCTTAAAACAGTTTTTCATGATCAAATGAGATGCAAAGATTAAGAGACTTTTCAACTCACACGAGCCTCGAAAACGGTTTGAAAATGATTTTATATCACGACTCTCACGAGCCTCAAAAACAGTTTGAAAACGATTTTATATCATGACTCACACGAACCCCACATGCAGCACAGATATATCGACTCCAACGAGCCCCAAGAACAATACTATAATGTCTACGATAATTCACACCCAACACATGGATCTTCTCAGGCTCACCGAAGGACAGCAACCCCATCTAATACATCTTCTCGGACTTTCACCAAAAGACAGCAGCCCCATCTAATGCACCGTCGACATGAGCCAACATTTTTCCAATCATGAACAACTAGCTCCTCCGGCATTCCCCAAAGGACCGCAGCCCCATCTAATGCACTGTTAACCAAAGCTAACATGAACAACACAAACAACCTACACAACTCACTCAATGTATGCATAAATATAACAAGAGTTAAAAATGCATAAAACCACGTACAACACTACGCGTCACATATCGACATCTCGAGCCACACAACACATCACATAACTCGTCATCCACTAACCCAGATAACCAATAACCCACAAAACGTAACTCAACCCCGAAGGCTATCTCCAAACCTCCGAAACCTCAATTTTCATAAAACACGTACCCTCTTTTTCCAAAACCCACCCTTTAGAAAAAGAATCAAAACCCAAGCATGTCACACACCCAACATAGTGTAAACACCATGCCTACCAAACCCTCGTCACCCTTGAGGATGACAACAAAACATAAACAAACCCTCACGGCCACAACATGACCACCCAAAACAATAAAATAGCCCCCAAGAGCACTTCAGTCGACTGAACCCCATAATTCAATCGGCTAAAAAGTTTCTGGAAAAAAAAAACAAAAAAGCCCTAACACTGGTTAGTTGACTGGATCATCACCTCCAATCGAGTGACCCACAGCGAAAATCGACTCTCGCTACTGGAACACCCATCCAAACCCGGAATCGAAGCATCCAAACTCCTTTTCGACACCATCGGAACTACCCAAGCCCAAAACTACTAAGAAACACAGAGAAAAACACCAGAAAAAACCATTTCATCCAACCGAGAACAACCGAAAATGATTTTGAACCAAAACCTAACTTTCCAAAACATAAATCAATTTTTCAGGCATTTTTAAAAGGTAAAAACAAATAAGATTTCACGTAGCACCCCTTTAAGACATGAGAGCCTAGGATCCTACCTCATTGAGACAAAAACTCGATGCCTCAAACCACGTGAAAAAATAAACTTCGTTAGAACGAGATTTCGTCCGGATGAATGCCTAGCCCACTGCGAGGATACTAAGGATCTGCTATCTAATCGTCAAAAAGCGAGCCCTGGGCCCCCGAGAAGTTAGAGAGAAGAAGGCAGAGCATTCTAAGATTTCAAAAGCTAGAGAGACGAAAAATATCTTTGAAAATATTTAAGGACCAATATTTATAGGCTCGCAAAAATATCTATATTTTTTTTTTCGCACAACGCCCAATCATGCATAAATGCAAAAGATTATCGGGACAACGCCCCATATGCATATCTAAGCTCGATCATGCATAAAACGCATATAAACATGCAATAACAAAAACGATAAACAACGCGTCGCATATAAACATGCAATAACAAAAACGATAAATAACACGTCGAAAAATGCCAAAAATGAAAACGTATCAGGGTCTCGCAGTTGTAGTGGAAAGATTATCGGGACAAATAATGTCACGTCCCAAAATCCAGGGTCACGTAAAAGCCCACTGAACCACCCTTTTTGAAAATAAGGTTTTATTTTGCTGAACACTTAACCAACACCAAAATATACAATTTAGAATGCAAAAGGTTACCCAAGGATCTTCTCTCCAAACAACATACATTATGCTCCATACATGCATAGTATATCGCCTCAAGGCTTACAAAACACGCCTCCATGAACAAGCAATACATGTGGAAGTACATGATTCCATAACAAGAGAAAATAAAAGAAAACTTTAAACAAAAGTCTTCCGCCTCCGAGGCTCGACAAGATAAACACTTATGATCACCGTCACCTGAAAAAAATTTTCACAAATTTCACACGGTGAGCCGAAACCCAATAGGAAACAGACTAGCATGAATTTAAAAGCAAAGCATGCTAACATGAATAATATGAGTATTTTGACTCACACGAGCCTCAAAAAGTGAACGGTTTCACTTCTCAAAATCCATAAGTTTTCTCGTCGCCTCACAACATCTAACAATGCCCAACCACACAGTAAGAATATACAACAAATTTATATGCATGCTGTACTCTTTCATGGTCTTTCACCGAGGCATAATACTAACCCAATCATCAAGCTCTTCGAGGTCTTTCAACGCAAGACAATCACTTACCTTAATACGCAGTTTTCTGTATGATTCAATAGATAAAAGCACGCACATAACCAAGTACTAAATATCCACAAATTTACCATCGTATCGTTCCCATAACCGTTAAAATGAACTCACATCTCAACTAAATATT
The DNA here is from genome assembly GCA_034768845.1 of Heliamphora exappendiculata. Lineage (NCBI taxonomy): Eukaryota > Viridiplantae > Streptophyta > Magnoliopsida > Ericales > Sarraceniaceae > Heliamphora > Heliamphora exappendiculata. Next base: position 1,820 of record JAOTRH010110436.1, on the reverse strand, counting down.
TAAAATCCAAGCTCAACCCCAAAAGTTAGCTCCAAACCTCCAATACACGATTTTCAGGACTTTAAATAGATCCCTCCATTTTCAAACCACCTTTTTGAAAACCACGGACATCCACACGTCCATCAACATGTAATAAACCATAAAAACACTTTAAAATCCATTTCATCCAACCAAACATGGTCTAAACACCTAAAATCACTTTTCATGCATTTTAAAACAGTACAAACATATAATATTGCACGTAGCACCTCTTTAAGACGTGGGAGTCTTGGATCCTACCTCATTGAGTCAAAACTCAACGCTTGGAAAGCTGAACTTCGTCAAAATTAGATTTTATCCTGATGAATGCAAAGCCCACAGCACGGATACTAAAAATCCACTAACCGATCACAAAAAGCTAAGCTCGGGCCCACCAAAAGGATAGAGATAAGGTGGAGGAAAAAAAACTTGTTCAAAAAGCTAGGGTTTTTACAATATCTTCCAAGGGTCTAATACTTATAGGCCACGCCAAAACAAGAGTTCAGTTGACTGAACCACCCACTTCAGTCGACAGAAGAAGGCTACTAGAATGTCAAAAACTCCACCGACACAGTTCAGTCAACCGACTTGCCCAACTCAGTCGACTGAACCAACACACTACCCACCCAGTCGATTGACCATCCCTCCTCAGTCAACTGGGTTACGGAGAAAAGAAACCCTAATGCCAGCGGGGGAAAAAGGATCACAATCCCAAAACAAACCAACCAAACTAGCCTTTTCAAAACCCACGGACATGCATGAGTCCGACAACCTCGAAAAGAAACTACAAAAACACTTTTTGTCCAACCAAACGCAATTGAAAATGTTTAAGGACAAAAATAACCTATCGTGCATTTAACGATAAACACACATATAACACATGCTGTTATAAGACGATGAAGCAAAAATTAACACATCGAATATACAAGATAAAATCAAAAGAAATTAGGTCTCACAACTCTCCCCCCTTGAGGAATTTTCTCCCCGAAATTCACTACAAGATTACAAAGAAAACAACTCCATATATCTAGCACGAACTCCGGACTCAAGCTCCCACACCGCCTCGTCAACACCGTGATGAAGCCACAGAACCTTGACATAAGCAATGATTCTCTCTCTCAGCACTTGCTCCATTGTGTTCAAGATCATCACAGGTCGCTCCTCTTAAGTAAAATCCTCATCTACATACAACTAAATCCAATCCAACACATGTGGCAAGCCAGGTTTGTACTTTCATAGCATGAAAACAAGAAACATGTTGTGCACAAATGCCAACTGAGGTGGTAAAGCCAGACGGTATGCTACCTCCCCAATCTTCCCAAGGATCTCAAACAGCCCAATAAAACGCGGTGATAACTTCCCGCTACGGCCAAACCTCATCAAAGCTATGCGTGGCAAGACTTTCAGAAACACGGGGTGCCCCACCTCAAACTCCAAAGGCCTCCTCCTCTGATCAGCATAACTCTTCTGGTGACTCTGAGCTGCCACTAAATGTCAACAAATCACAGTCATCTTCTCTATCATCTCACACACCAAGTCTGGTCCCAACACAGTGGTCTCCCCCACATCTGTCCAACATACTGGCGATCTACACGGCCTGCTATACAAGCCCTCAAAAGGTGTCATCCCAATACTGAACTGATAATTATTGTTATACGTGTTAGCCCAATGGCTCTTTAATTTGATTTTGATGATTTTCATAATTTATTTTCTAAAAATAAATGTTTTTAAATGGATAATATTTTATATTTCCAAAATGAAAGTGTTAACACATTTTGAACAATCAAAGTTGACACCTTAGC
>JAOTRH010110425.1:3663-15366 GCA_034768845.1 Heliamphora exappendiculata | reverse complement strand
GGTGTCAATTTTAATTGTTCAAAATGTGTTAACACTTTCATTTTGAAAATATGAAATATTATCCATTTAAAGACATTCATTCTTAGAAAATGAATTATGAAAATCATCAAAATCAAATTAAGAAGCTCTTAGGCTAACATGTATATCAACACAGATAATGTAAACAAATAAATTTAACTATGTTCTTTATACATGTTTTAAAAAGGTACAAATAAATTTATCTTTATTCTTTATATATACTTTCAATAAAACAGATAAATTTATATCTATTCTTTACACGTGCTTTCAATAAAAAATAGATAAATTTATTTGTGTTATTTATACATATTTTGAAAAGGCACAGATAAATTATCTGTTATGGGGTATTTTTCTCTCAAAAGAACTTTACGCATTAAAACTTTTATAATGATGAATCTTACTCGTTAAAATTTTTTTATATTAGAATAAATTAGACTGTTAACTAATTTTTTAATTTTAAAAATAATGAAAAAAAGTTGAACAACCCCGAGAAATTAATCTCATTTCGCTCTTATTTAAAGATGAGCATAAACACCATATTTAGATCTAACAGAAGTACTAAACGCGAGAAGATTTTTCAGTGAATGAATGAATGTACACGAATAAGCCATAGCCTTCAAGATCACTACTCAATTCAGCTTGAATTTGAACACACGAATCCCTACAAAATTGATTAGGCAGCAAATACTCATATAACCTTCAATTTATACAAAAACAAATAAAAAATATCAACATTTACAAAAAAAATAGACGCTTGCCCAAATACTCATGTAATCTTTAATTTATACCAAACAAATAAAAAATATCAATAATTACAAAAAAATAGACGCAAAAAGCATCTATTTCTTAAATTTTCGTGTGCAAGCACGCATCTAGAGTAATAATTTTAGTTTAATTTCAACCTCTTTTTTGTTTGTACGCTATAACTTGAACCGTAGTAACAATTGCATATCTGTATTTGAGATCGTCAATTTTTATAGAGTTAATTGAGTTTTAATTCAATTTTAAAAATATGTAAGAGTTTTAATCCTATCTGTTTTTTTGTATTGAGTTTAGTTTTTTTATTTAAATTTTTTGATTTTTTAGTCCAACATGCCCTTTAGCAATCGGTGCTTCATTTCTATTTTAAATGCCTTGATTATAGGATGCGTTATCCTATAGAGAAACATGTGATATATTTTTGCATTTAATCCCCTAATTCTAGTATGAACATTGATCACAAGATCATTTTAACTTATCACTTTATTTATGGAAAACATTATATTCCTCTTGATTTTATGTATCAGTTTTACAAATGTTGATTTGTACAATATCTTGTAATTTAATTAAGCAGACACATTTTTCTATTTTGAGAATATTTTTAGACACAGGCATCAAAATTCGTCAAAACTCATTAAAATTCGGAAGTTGCAAACGATTTAGTTAAAAATTGAAAATCAACCAATTTTCCTAGTTTGGAATAAATTTCAAGTTATTTTTCAATTTGTTCATTGCTATTTCATTGTGCTCAAAGTATTATTCACGTTTACAATTCGAAAGCTCTCCAAATTTTTACTGGCATGTATATATTGTTGTTAGATTAGATTGTTTTGATTTTGATTTTTTTATTTTAAAAATGTAAAATTGTCCATTTGTGGATATGAAATTAATTATTTTTTTGAACTTTTTTTTTATTTGTGAATATGAAATTAATTTTTCTCGAATGATTCAGTTTTCATGTTTTGAAGGTAGTTTATATTTGTTTTTTTTGGAACGTTTTATATTTTTGTGGTTTCATGTATTCAATGTAGTTTATATTGATTTTATTTTAAACTTTTTATTTTTTTATTTTTTTCTTGCATAATTACATGATAAAATATCATGATGGTTTTAGTGAAGTATATATGAGATATTTTTTAAAATCTATTTTGCCGCATTTATAAATTGAAACAGCTGTAAATTTTTCTAAATACGAAGTAAACTAATACATTTATCAGTTGGAACAAATGTAAAATTTTTCAAATTTAAATACATCTGATACATTTATCAGAGTACTTGATAAGTTTATGTTTCATATGTTTAGTAGTTGATATGATACTTTTAGCAATCCTACAAAATTTTATAATTTGAACTCAAAAGATAAATGTATTAGTTGCAACAATAGTACAAGTTACAAATTCGGGTAACAAATGATGCATTTATCAGTTGTTCCAACAGTGCAATTTCTAGAATACATATTCATTCGAGACAGTTATCAGTTCACATAACAGTGCACTTTTCTATGCATGTATTCTACTGATACATTTATCAGTTGTTCCAACAGTGCATTTTTTAAAATACATATTCAACTGATACATTTATCACTTCAAATGATAGTGCATTTTTTAGTCTACATTCTACTAATACATTTATCAGTTGTACCAAAAGTGATACGTTAAAATAACAGTATAATTTTCAGAATACATCTCATAATTTAATGTTATATTTTTGTGATGTCGATAATGAAGACAACGACGACAAAAGATGAAGACGGCAATAGAATGGCCCTGTTTGGCATACCTTACTTATTTGCTTATTTACTTATTTTATTTATAAACTCACTGATTTGACATTTTTGACATACCATGCTTATTTGCTTATTTTACTTATAAACTCACTGATTTGACATTTTTGCTTATTTTTGTTTTTTCTGAACTTTTTTTTATATTTTGATCAAAATTTTTTACTTTTTCGACTCGTCTCAATGAGAAAAGTCTAAAAGTATAAAAATTTAACTAAATGATGAAAAAAATTTATTAATGACAAAAAAATTAACTTAGTCAAACTTGCTTATAACCAAGTTAGCCATACGGGCTAATGTATTCTGTGGTGATTATGGCGAAAAATTTTAGAAAGAGATTTTTAAAGAGATTTGAGAGAGATTTATGTGATAGAATTTTTTATTTTTGCTTAGAAAAAAAAATGTCAAAAAAAAAATTTAAGATATGATTTAAGGATATTTCAGAAAATTAAAATTAAGAATAATTGATCCTAATAAAAAAGATTAAATAAGACAAACTAATTATACTACCAAAAAAAAAACCTAACCCTAAATTTCCCAACTGTCAATTTTAATATCACCCTAGTAACGATTGTCAATGCAGTAGCTGCTATTCGATTTGAATATCAATTTCTTTTGTTTCATTTTCTTTGTTCTTTTTTTTTAATACCTTATTTTACTTTTTGCACCAACTTACTTGTTGATTCTTTGTTTTTTGCATCATTTCAATAAAAACAACGGTTTATTTCCAGTTCTTGTGGCCACGACTCTAGCAATGATACTTCGGAGGCTTCTGTTTTGCACTGTCTTATATCCTTCTTTTCACCGTTTCCCGACATTTTTTTAACTTTCTATCACTGCCAAGGAGGATATTAGCAAGTACTTGTTTATAAAAATCAAGAACTCATTAATACCCAAGCTAGCTCGTTTCTAGTAGAGGTTGACATTTAGGTTTGCAAAAGAGGGTCACTACGTTTCACCTTACCTTTTTGTACCTTAGCTCTCGCAACTCGAATCTCAATTTTTAAATTTTTTAATACCCTTTTAAAAATAAGTTGGTCTAACAACCAGTTAGCTACTCACCACTGCAAATTAGAAGAAAAAAGTGATTAAACAGAACAGGATTCGAACTTACAGTCTTTAAATCATAAGTCTAATGACCAATTCATATATTCCGCTTCTTCTCCATCTCTTTCTTTTACCATTCCCACCTAAATCGGGTGACAACTCCTTTTTCAACAGGTAGGTGTCACAATTTTTCATTCTTAAAACCAATATTTTGAAACCCTAAAAACATATAGGTACATTGAGTTTTTCTCTTTTATGCATAAAGTCACAAAAAAATTAACTATGAAATCATTCTTTTTTTCTTTGCATGGTACTTTAAAACAATTTTTAAATTCTGTTTATTTCGACGTAAAATATTTTACTCATTTTTTAGTATTTGGTTTGATAAAAATTGACATAATTTTTTTTTGTAAAATATTTTACATTAGAAGATTAAAATTGATTTACAAAAAATAACGTAAGTTATTTTACAGTTGTAATGCTAGTGACAATGGTGGGGATGGTGGTGCATGTGAGAGCCCGATGAGTGGGGGTTAGATGTCAAGATTTAGGGTTTGGGAATTTAAGGTACCCACTGAAATTATTCGAACTGTTTATTTTACAAAATTTATTAAAAAAATTATGTGTACAAAAAATTAAGTTGGTTGAAGATCAATAATTCTATGTTTGGATCACATTGAATCTAAAAATATATAAATAGTTTACTCTCAAAATCTTATTTATCATCTATTTTTAGAATCAATGTGATGTGGCAATGTTGTTTCCGTCATTTGATTAATTTTTTGTAAAAATAATTTTTTCAATAAATTCTCTAATATGAATAGTTCAGAACTTCATATCATCAAAATAGAGATCATTTTATTTGAGATGGAGAGCTTGGATCTATGTCTCAAATATGGGTTGTGTTCTTGAGAAAGATGATTTAATTTGCCATGTGATTAACTTGATTTTTTGTATGAATGACCTTTTCGATAAATTCTCTAACATAAGTGGTTCAAATCATCAAAAATAGAGATCCCTCTTTTCAAGATTAATTTTTTTGTATGAATAACTTTTTCGATATATTCTCTAACATGAATGGTTTAGATCATCAAAAATAAATATTCCTCCTTTCAAGATGGAATGTACGAATCCATATCTCAAATATGGAGTATACTCTTGAGAAAGGTAAAAAAAACAGTAGGGATGACAATTTCCTACCGCCAAATCTCCTTACCATGTTATGTACAGGTTTTTCTTGCTCTCGATAATAAATGGGATGAAAATAGTATTTGCTTTCCTTGTCTTATTTTTCTCCACAATCTCTCCAATCAAATAAAATAAATATTTTTAAAATATAAATATATGTATAAAATTTATTTTTTTTAAATATAATATGGACTAAAATACAAATATGGTATTTTGATATCTCATTTTTCATCTCCATTTCTTATATTTTATAGTTACGATGATTCACCAACTATTATTTTTTATTTATCTTATTATTTATAGCTCCTATTATAATGATCTTTTAAAGTTTAATAACTATCCCATATATCTCCACCCCTTGCTATTTTCTCAATATTTCTTTATATTCCCGTCCAAGCCATTGTCATTCCTAGTAATATATTAAGAATCAAATTCATAATTGAGACCTTGGAAGCCCAAGTACAAATTTGGAAAGTGCTTAGCAGATAATATGGGCTTAATTGGATATGGGCCAACATCGATTTTGCATGGATTTGAGCTCAAAATTAGTGAGGCCCGTTCTGGAGCTTTTTCTTTGGGTAATTAACAATAAATATTATACCAAAAAATTAATTTTACAATAAAGACCACAAACACACAATAACCAAAAAAATAAAATAAAATAAAATAAAAACAAAGAAGTTCTCACCCTAAGACTTAGGAAGAATCAAAACAACACAAAAACTCACACGTCTAAAAAAAAAACAACTACAAAACACAAGATCAACCAGTGTCAAAAGACGAACACCAAAAACTAATACTCTATTTAAAATTACCAAAGATTTTTTTCTAAGCATTCAAAGATTTATAATATTTTCATGTAATTTTCTTTTGTTCTCTTATGTAGATGTTAAATTTTTATTTGCTTTTACCTTTCAATTTTACCTTATCAACCTCATTGCTAGAGAAACGTGTCTTCAGGATAGACACATTTGGAGAAGAAATAATATGATCTACTTTTTCAATATTTTACTTTTTTTCACAGTTATCTTCTTTTTTGAACTCACAAAAAAAAAAGAATGTTAAAGACATTTAAAGATTTCGAAATATAAAAAGTGAAAACCTCATCAAGCTTCCTAGACGGTTGAGTGCCAAACTCTTTTTAGAAGCTTGATTAAGATTTTTTTTTCTATGAGAAATTTTATTAGCATTTTTCTTCTCTTTCTTCACATTGTTTTCGAGCTTTTTGTTTTTTATTTTTATTTTTTCTGTGTATTTTTTTAAAGTTTTACAATTTTCAACCAAAATTCGTTCTTCTTAGGTTCCTTTTGATTAGAAGAATCTACAAATACAAAAAATATATATATAAACTAATTTTAAAAAAATAACCAAAATAAAAAATAAAAATAAAAATACAACGATAAGCGGCCTTCTTTCAGTCTTTTGTGGTCTTTTTTGAAAATTCTACATTCTAGAACAAAGACTAAAACTAAGAGAGTAAAAGACAAAAAATTTAGAACAAATGCTTATAGAGATGGATGTTTTAGGCCCTATTTGCTATCAATAAAAAAATAATTTTTTTTAAAAAAAGTTTAATTTTTAAGTTGATTTGTTTGACATAATAAGCTTGCACAGCTTTTTAGACAATTTAAAAAAAATCAATTCTTTTTTTTTTCTTTTTTTTTTTTCTAATATTTACTCTTTTAAATTAACTCATACATTCTCACTTATTTTATTTTTCTTTTTTTTTTAAAAATTAAATTTTTAAAAAATCAAATTTAAAAGCTATAGCAAACATGGACTTAGTACATTCCCATACTTGTTTAGCCCATTACCTTATAACTAGCGGTAATTCTATTGACACCTACCTTTTTCTCTTTTAAGTGGCAGCTGTCGAGACCAAATTCGTCAAAGCGGAGATAGTGCGAAGAGAAGGTGTAGGTGGTGGGGTACATGAAAAAGGAATACAATTAGGACTTTGTCTCTAATAATAATTTTACAAAATAGTAGAAAAAAAAGTAAGTGTAAAGAGAAAAACCATAGGTGGCAATAGACTTGACAAGGAGCTAGGCCTATGAGAAGCTTCTAAACTAGCATACTTTTTTATAAAATACATTAATCAATACAAGGATTGATGTATCTTTTACCAGTGTCTAAATGCATATAATAGTTGTTAGGAATTAACTTTTTATGTAATAAGAATTATTTTCCTATGTTTTAATATGATAATTCAGGTAATATATTGATTGTAAAATTTCTAGTCGCTCAGAAGTCTTGTGGTTGGAATATCATAGGATTTTTATATTGTGTTTAGAATTTCTAAGTTGTCTTAAGTTTTTTAGAATTTTTAAATTGTTTAAGTCTTTTACTTGAATTATGAGATCTAGAATACATGGGAGTCCTTGATCAGAATCCTATTCAAGCTAGAAAACTAAAGTATAACACCAGAAACTCAAAATACAAGTAATTAAAACAGGTTCGAGCAAGTGCAGTTTACGCAGGATACAAACTGCTACCTGACAACTTGAGCGATGAATAGTTTGCTCGAGCGAACAACTAGTAGTTTCAGTTTCCCTGAAACTTGGACGGTTGTGTTTGTATGCCTATATAAAAAGGCATACCATTTGACTGAAAAATTAATTCAACATACATAAAATTTAGAACCTTTAGATATAAATTGAAATGCCTTTCGAGTCTCTAAAAGATGAGGATCATTCATATTCGACTTAGATGGATTTTTAAGTTTACCGACAGAGGATTCTGCTGGTGTATAGTTTTGAGGATTCATTATTGCGGTGATCAAATGAAGAACGACGTACGTGAATTCGACAAACAAGTTTAAAACGTTTGAATTAAGGACTCGATTAAAGTTTATAAGATGTGTCTTATAACTGTTTGACTTTTAGTGCTTGACTACTTGGACTTGGATAAGTTCGGTAGTTTTTTACACAAGTTGAATTTTTCATGTTAAAATATTGCGTGTTGAGCTTGTGTGAATATTCTATTATTTTTTTCTCACCTTCCACAACATAGAATGATTAAACCTACCTAAAATAATATTTTCAATAGTTGTATTAATTAACAAAATTATATGTGCATTTTTTGTTTGGTTTAAAAAGCCTAATGGCTTTTTTTGTATTTGTTTTGTATTCTCTCGTTTAAATTATTTAATATTTCTTATTCTTTGTAACAAGAGAAATATAAAAAATATATTTTGTTCGGACTAAAGTTGGAACAAATTCACTAAAAAAAAACTACAATAGTAATAAAAATTGATTACACAAAAACGAAATTAAAGAAAAAAATGTAGAATGAATGGAGGAGAAATATAAAAAGATGATTTTTTTTTTAGCAAATAACCTTGAAAAAGGGAATTGAAGGAATTTTATTAGAAACAGCTACAAAAGAATAGATGCTTTAAAAGATAAAAATGGAAAAGATTGAGTGAGGAGGTGACAAGAGTTAGGCAGGGGCGAAAACATATTGGATGATTTGAACCAAGTAATTGTTATAAATCATCACTTATCATGTTATATTATTTTATTATAGATTATATTTATTTCACTTATAAATAGGTCAACTAAAAAGTTTTGAATGAGTATACTAAATGTAAAAAGAAAAAGGGTTGAAAAATTAATTCATTCTTAAATAATGATCTTAATAAATATGATATTAATAAACTTAAGTATAAAGATGTAATTAGTAGTTTTGCCGTTAAAAATTAGTTTTTGTTAAAAATTTACCATATAAATTTCGGGCTCCCTGTGTTATTTGTCCAAGGTCTCAAAAATACTTGAGTGGCTAAAATAAATACGAATGATTTATAATTAATCTTTTTTTAGACGTCGTTAAAGGATTAGCCTTTGTCAGACTAATTTTATTAGTTTTAGTCCCATTCTATAAAAAGATAATATATTTTGTTTGATTTGCCTATAATTAAAAGATAAGAGTATTTTCTTTTTATTATCTTCAATTAAGCTTCATTCTTGGTAATCCAATTGACTAGTATAATTGTAGATGAATTAATTTTGGTAACCGAATATGAAAATAGTTCTTGGGAGTAAGTTCCGAATATCATCATTTTATTATGGAATTTTTATCAATATGATGTATATTGTTATTCATCCATCATGGGACTGTAATGTCACATATTAAATATTTGTAATTTTTAATCACATATGTATGTGTTTTGTATGAATAAGACGAGCTTGTTGGTACAATGACAAATTTACCAATGATCTATTTTTGTTTGGTTCCATTAACTTTTTTGAAAATTCTCTGTTCTAATACTGATACATTTATCAAGACTGGTATATTTATGTGCATATAGTGCTTTTTTATAATTTTTTCATGTGTTACGTATATAATTCTCAGTTCAAGTACTGATATATTCGAGATATATAGTTTGTCATGAGTGAGTAAAACCGGTTTAAAAGGAGTTTGTTTCAATTTGAGGGTAATGCCGAGAATAGAGTGATACAGTGAGATTTTTGCGACGGTTTGATTTCTTAATGGCTTTTATATACCATATTTTGAGATTGCCTTGGTTCTCTAAAGCATGTTATATTTGTGTGTGTGTGTGTGTATATTATGAACATTTGGAATGAATTTAGTAATTTTTTGGAGAAAATGCAATTAGAGAATTAAAATTAACTCATCAAGTTTAACATGTTTACCTTCTTAATAGAATTAATTTTTTTAAAATTGTTTCATATCCATATTAGATATACATTTAGGAAAATTCACAATTAACTTGATAAATTTTTTAGCTCACTAATTGTGTCACATAAATATTAATTTTATAAAAATAAATTAGTAGAGTAAAAGTTGTGACATTTTAAAATTTAGAAACTAAGATTAAATCTAATAATTTAAATTTATTATAAACATAATGAATTTGGTCACTGAAACAAATATGAGATTAGGGCTATGTTTGATAATAGATATAGCTTTTGGAGAATTAATTGTTACTAAGGTGGACAACAGTGTTTATTTTTAAAAAACAAATATAATTTGTTTATACACTTAAACGGTATTTAATCAATTTAATTTGTTATATAAATTACCTATACATTAAGAGTAATAAAGTGTACGAATTGAATCATCAAAATAAGACAGGAGTGAAGCCCAAGCATCCTAGTATCATGTTTGTGCCGAATCCTTATTAGTATCATGTTTAATTATCATGTTTAATTATGTACTGAAAATGTATAATTGTCATTAATATAAAGTAGGAATAATTACTTTTACCTCCCATGAGATTTAAACTTATTATTGGGATCTCCCATGTAGTCTCTGAAATTACACTGATATCCACGAAGGTTTAATTTTTAACATCAATTGCACCAAACTATTAAAATTTTTTTTGAAATTTAACAGAAACCGCCATTCCCACTCCAAAACTACCATTCAAGCCACATTTTTCCTCCAAAATCACCATTACCACCCCAAAACCACAATTCCGTTAAAATTTGGGATGGAAATGGTGATTTTGGAAAGGGAAAGATGGTTTGAATGGTGGTTCTGGGGTGAGAATAGTAATTTTTGGGGTGGGAGAAACGATTTTCGTTAAATTTCAACGAAAATTTTAACAGTTTAGTGCAATTGATATTAAAAATTAAATTTCAGGAGAGGTTAGTATAATTTCAGAGATCACATGGAAGGTCCATGTAATAAGTTTAAACCTCAAATGAGATAAGTGTAATTATTCCTATAAAGTACTATAGACGATGTGTATGTTGAAGAATTATTCAATTTGTTTATTTCTTATACATAGAATATCAAATTATTATTTTTTCAATTGAACTCTAAATAATTGTTTACTAAATTTATTGAAATTAAGATCATTGTTATTAAAGATCTAAATTTATTTTCGAACTTATAGCATTAACACCTAAAGCCAGCAGAAGAAAACCAAAAAAACACTCCAATTGTTCTACAAGTTACGGCGGTGTTCGGAAAATTATTGTTAATAATTTGTAGATTGTAGCTTATAGCAAAAATTATAATTTGTAATTGAAATAGAAAAAAAATAATTATAAATTATAACAGAAATTGTAAATGATTGAAAAAACTTGTAACATATAGATAAAATTAATAGCAAAAAATTAAAAACTACTAACAGTAACATTTCTAATATCTCATTATAAATTATTAATAATGCCAGTTGTTTCATTGGAAATATCTTATTGTTTTCCCAAGTCAAGATTGGTAAGATTGACTATATCACAAAAAATAAAAGTGAATTAACGATATTATTGATTAAATTATATTTATTAAGAAACATGATTATAAAATATTAATTAATAATTTTGCATCGTATAAATTTAAAAATTAATAAATTTTATAAACCATTATGTAAACTAATATTTAAACATCGAAAGGTCCGACTTGTGATTTTCCCTAAGGCCTCCTAAATAGTTGGGCCGACAGATCATATTTTTTACAAAATAATGTGATATAATTATAAATATTAATGTTATATAATCCAAATAAATACATATCATTTACTATACAGCCATGCTAAGTACTTGAAAAAAACATGAATTCAAAGTGGGTTGTGAATATTCACTTAAGGTGTGATTCACGTCTCACTAAAGTCTCGTTTGATAATAAATTTTAAATTAAATTTTTTATTTTTTATTTAAAATTCAAAAAGCTAAAAAGTTTTGTAACATCCCAAAATTATAAGTCTGTTTGTAAAAAGAAAATTTTATTTATTAAGCCTTAATTGTATATAAAAAGAAATTATAAATAATTTCAAATTTTTTGATTTGGTTTTGATAGAATAATCAAAAGATAGAATTCTAAGAAAGATGGAATTATCAGGAAGTAAAAGAAATAAAAATAATAATATAGATAAGCATATATAAATTAGATTAATAATATTTTTCAAAAAAATCAAATTATAAATAAATAAATAAATGATATTT